>PHNY01139840.1:0-17613 GCA_003724115.2 Anethum foeniculum
ATTGTCTAGTTCGCCTGATTTATTTGTTAGGGTTTTGAAAATTCATAGTCTCTGTGGATCGATCTGTGATTGCTACAACTAAACACTGTGCGCTTGCAGTTATTATTATTTTACACATCAGCTATCTTTATGAGATCATTGTTCTTTTCCAATAGAAGTTTCATGCATTCTGATATATTACAACAGATTCAGAATTATTATAACAGAGGAACATATATTCAAATTCAAGCCAGCCACATCCAGTAACTTAGCCAAAAAAAATTCGATTCATGTTTAAAAAGCTTATTTATCTTTTCAATCCTGGCAAAAAGAAACTTAAATAAGACTGTAAGATGTAAACTGTTCTGTAGGTCAAAACATCAGTTACCTAAATAAATTACTATTTTTTGAATAAATTTAAGTTACCCTACATTCTTTTACCCATTTCAAATTAACATTATTTATCTAAATAAATATACTGACAATTGCAAAATCCCATAGCAACGCAACATTGAACACAAAACGTACAAAAGCAGAATTGAAACTGTACAGGATTTGTGAGATGGTATATATGTAGGTGCGCTGTACGTACCATATCCATTTTGATTCATTAGTGCAGCATGCAAAGCCGTCCGTCCATCAGGACCACCATAAGTTGGCGATTCACAATTGTCAAGAATTACTTGGGTTACACTGTGGAACACCTAATTGCAGCCAAGTAAAGCGGAGTTTCGTCATACTTGTTCCGAGGATATGAATAATTTGGATCTTCTTTTACTAATAGTTCAACCACTTTCTTATGATTGTAACGAACTGCTGCATGCAAGGCAGTTTCGAATTCCAAATTGCGTGCTCTAATCAGATTTTGCAGGTGTGTAGATGATGTGTTCTCGAGATTATTTGGTTCTGCATTCGAAGACTTGGCCTTAATAATGAGTGCTTCAACAGCATCATAGTGCCCTTGTCTTGCTGCTAGGTGAAGTGCAGTCTCACCTTTTGAGTTGGTATGTAGCAGTAGTGATTCATCAGTACTTAGAATCCCGTCCAAGCATCTTATACTCCCGTGTCTGCATGCAAGATGAAGCACGGTATCATTCCCAGGTGTCCGTTGATTAAGGACTTCAAGCAGGTCCATTCTTTCCTCAAGGACATCAGTGTCATCCTCAACGAGAGCTAAATACAAATCACTATCCATATGATTCATTTTGTGTACAGAAGGCAAGGAAGGTCGAAAATCTACATTTATAGACCAGGTTGATCTCTTCATATACAGTGGCAAGGTGCAATTATGAAATCAAAATATTAATTAGTCAACTAAATGTCTCTGAAATCAAAATATTGTAAGTGTTGAGCCATGGACCTAGAAAGGAGAATAGAGTTAATATTGTATTTAGGCCCAAGAAGTTGTACATAAACTTAGTTAATTATAGTCTGGAAGACAATTGTGTTAGGCCCAAAAAGGGTCCAATTTGGTTAAAAGCCCATTAAGGGCTCCCTATAAATACTTTGTAATTGCCCTACTTTAAGGGGTTGTTGGAAAAATAATATTCAAGAGAGAAAACTTCCTTTGAATCCATCAATATGTTTTAATTATTCGATTAAAGTCTCAATCATATTTCTTGGATCATCATTTGGCGCTAGAAGGAGCTCTCATTTGAAATTTCCAACGATGATTATAGAAGAATCAAGTGCACAAGTAGAGGCGGAAATGGCTGAGATTCCGACGGTTCCGCGCCCAGAGCAAAATCAAGCTCCGCCATCTCTCCGCCCAAAGTGTTTATTCCCTCCGAGTGAAAATCCTGAACACCGATCGGAATGATCGGTTGAAACAGAAAAAATAAAAAAGAGGAAAGAAAGACCAGATACTCGTACCAGAATTTACACCGACAAAGGTAAAGCGATATTGTCAAGCGATATTCGTCTTCATCTACAGAAAATACAACAACAAAAATCTCAACGCCAAGCTGCCTTGGAAGATGAAGATTGTTCCGACGAAGAGCTCTTGTTACTCGAGAAACAGGCGAAACGCTTAGAAGAAAAACTAGAGAAACATAGAGAAATTTGTCGTCTTCAGTTAGAGCTACAGCAAACATCTATCTCCTCGCAATTCGACGATGATCAAAACCCCCACGCGGAACAAGACCCCGTGGGCGGCGACGATGAGGAGGAAGTCTCCACGGAGTCCATCTATTCTAGACCCCGTACTCGACACCAACGAACAACATCCTCGGGGGGCACCTCACAAAGAACAGAGTCAACAAAATTCATATCCCCGGAGGATTTCGCCAAAATGCAAGAGGAAATAGTACAAATGCGCGACTACGTCCGCACACAGTCGGGGTTCGAGGTATCCTCAGAAAGCCCTCTCTCGAGGACGATTGAAACAGCTAAGATCGACAGGTCACTAAAAACGCCATCGCTCGATCAATTCGATGGATCCTCCGACCCGTCAGGATTTCTGAACACCTTTGATGGGCGAATGGCATTCTATGGCCACTCCGAAATCGCTAGATGCCAATATTTCTCCACATGTTTACAAGGCACAGCTCTCCGTTGGTATAACAACCTCCAACCAAGATCCATCGAATCGTGGTCCATGTTAAGAAACAAGTTTCAAACACGATTTTCTAGCAACTATAAGGGTAGAAAGATTACTGCGTCGTTGATGACTATCCGACAACGTTCCAATGAAACACTGAGAGATTTCTTAAAGAGATTTCGTAGTGCAATGACAGAGATCCCTGATCTCGTTGAGCAATTGGCAATTAATTACTTAGCTGCCGGAATAGATGGAAATCGCCATTCTACTCTTTTGGAAGAATTTTTTGAAAAGAATCCACGAACTCTCCATGCAGCATTTCAAATTGTCAAACATCGAATGACTCTCCAAGAAGCTGTTGGCAGCATTAGGTCACCATCACGCCCAACTCTATGATACGACCGTAACAAGGTCTATAGTCCGCGTTCTCCAAGATTGGACACTAGACAGGACAAAAACAAGGCCTACAGCCCACGCTCTCCGAGGCACGACACTAGAAGAGAAACAAAGTACTCCTCTCACCGTCGAGAAAGATCGGATCCGCCTAAGTCCTATGCAGAACAAAAATGGACACCTCTCCAACGGCCTGAAAAAGAGTTCACCAAGTTAAACACTGACAAAGCGACAATTCTCGTAGTCCTAAAAACAGAACCTGACTATCGACCTCCGAGGCCGATGAAGCCAGGTAGACCTCCGAGCTCCCGCTATTGCGAATATCATGAAGACACTGGTCATACAACAGAACAATGCTATCAACTGAGTAATGTAATCGAAGCTAAGCTCATAAAAGGGCACCTCATCCACTTTGCAGAAGACAAAATCCCAACTCATCAGGAAAACTTTCGTGATGATGACAGAGTCATCGATGTCATCTTTGGAGGTCATGCCTCGGGAGGACTCTCCAATAATTCGAGGAAATCATACGCCAGAGAGATATTTAATATAAACCCTGACATCTCGAAGAGATCCAGACCAAACCCTTCACCCGTTATCTCTTTCTCCGACAAGGATTTTTCACTAGGAATAATCGAGGGTCATCAAGATGCTTTCGTCATCACGACAAAAATCGGTACAAATACCGTCAAAAAAGTTTTCATCGACAATGGAAGTTCAGTAGATATTCTTTATCACCATGCCTTCTCTCGAATGGACCTAGGTGATAGGAAATTAGAAAACACCCACTCTCCGTTGTATGGTTTTACGGGTAACGAGGTAAAAGTAGTAGGCACCATCGGCCTACCAGTGTTGTTTGGAACTCTCCCTTGTCAAACCTGGAAAGTGGTCAAATTTCATGTGATCAGCGCTTCTTCAAGTTATAATGCCATCTTGGGACGAACCACAATAGCGGCTCTGAAAGCAATTACTTCCATTACTCATCTCAAAATGAAATTTCCCACGGATTTTGGAGTGGGAGAAGTCTGCGGTGATCAAGCAATAGCTCGCCAGTGTTATCTCACCACAGTCCTTCCAAGAAAAATTGATAGTGAAGAACAATCTATCAATCAGGTGATAGACATCGACCCACGAGAAACACTTGAAAGCAATAAAGCTTCTTCATGCTCTCCCGTCGATGAGACAATTGGTTTTGAAGTCGTCATAGGACACCCCGAAAAGAAAACAAACATAGGAAAGAATCTCTCAGAATGCTTGAAAAGCGAAATAATAGGTTTGGTCCGCGAATACTCGGATATCTTCGCATGGACCCCAATGACCAAAATATGCCATTTTTAGTGAAAATGACTTCCCGGACCCCTTTTTCGGGGTCCAAAAAGCATATTTACATGTCAATCCACAGGCTCGACCCATTTGCCAGAAAAAAAGGGTGTTTTCAGAGGAAAAGCGGATAGTGATTGATGAAGAGATCAATCGACTCTTAGAAGTAAAGTTCATAGAACCAGTAAAATTCCCCACTTGGATTTTGAATGTTATGTTGGTCAAAAAGAACAACGGAAAATGGCGAATGTGCATCGACTACTCCGATTTTAACAAAGCCTGCCCTAAAGGCTACTATCCTTTACCCAATATAGATCAACTCATCGACGCAACAGCGGGTCATGAGATCTTATCCTTCATGGATGCCTTCTCAGGCTATAACCAAATTAAAATGGATAGTCAGGACTGGGAACAAATGACGTTCATCGCACACAGAGGAGTTTTCGGTTATCGAAATATGCCATCTGGATTAATCAATGCAGGAGCAACGTTCCAACAGATGATGGATACGATCTTTAAAAACCAGATCAAAAGAAACGTCCAAGTTTATGTGGACGACATGATTGTTAAATCGAAAGTGGCAGATCACCATATCGTCGACCTCCGAGAAACCTTCGAGAATATCAGGTCACACAGTATGCGTCTAAATCCAGCTAAGTGCTCATTCGGTCTCACCTCGGGAAAATTCTTAGGATTCTTGGTCTCACAGCGGGGGATCGAAGCCGACCCCTCGCAGATAAAAGCCATTATTAAAATGCCCGATCCATCGAGCATGAAACAAATTCATAAATTAATAGGATGTATTGCAGCCTTAAGAAGGTTTATTCCTCAAGCTTCAAAAAAATGCTTGCAATTTTTCCAAGTAATAAAAAACTCAGCAAAAACCAAAAAGAT
This sequence comes from Anethum foeniculum, assembly GCA_003724115.2. Taxonomy (NCBI): domain Eukaryota; kingdom Viridiplantae; phylum Streptophyta; class Magnoliopsida; order Apiales; family Apiaceae; genus Anethum; species Anethum foeniculum. Next base: position 5,126 of record PHNY01139840.1, read on the forward strand.
AATGTGGGATGAAGAATGCAAGCAAAGCTTTTCAGCACTGAAAGATTTTTTGATGACTCCACCTATCTTAGCACGGGCTTTACCTAAGGAAACATTAAAAATATATCTCTCGGCCTATGACAGAACGGTGGCTGCCGCACTCGTCAAAACAGTGGAAAATCATGAGGCTCCAGTGTACTATGTAAGCTATGTCCTCAAGGATCCGGAAACAAGGTACCCTCACTTGTAAATCGTGAGCCGCAAACTTCGACACTACTTTCAAGGAAGACAAATTCAGGTCATCACCAACCAACCTCTGAAATGTATCCTGCATAAGCCAGACATGACAGGCAGACTCGCGGCATGGACTGTCGAGTTAAGCCAATTTCACATCGAGTTCATATCTCGAACTGCGATAAAATCGCAAGCTTTATCTGATTTCTTAGCCGAGTGCTAATTCTCCACACCAGGTCTCGTCGAAGATGAGAAACTCTCCAAACCCTGGAAGCTTTATGTCGATGGTTCGTCCACAACATCCTCAGGAGGTGCCGGGGTCATCCTGATTAGTCCTGAAGGTTTCAAAATCCAACAAGCGTTAAAATTCTCTTTCCCAGTAAAAAATAATGTAGCAGAGTACGAAGCTCTAATTGCGGGAGTGAAACTCACGGTCGAACTACAGGTCAAAGTATTAGATATATTCGGTGATTCCCAACTCGTCGCTAATCAGATCAAAGGCACATTCAAGACCCACAATGATCGAATGATCGTGTATCGAGACATGTCAGTATCGCTATTGAGCAATATACAATCATGGACGATCACCAATATATGCCGCGAGGAAAACCATTGGGCGGATGCTCTTTCTAAGCTGGCTTCATCTGCCTTATCTCCAAATCCTGAACCTATTTATGTCGAAGAAAAGTTGACTCCCTCGATCGACGCATCAACGATAAACGAGACTCACACTTCAACTGATTGGCGACAAGCGTTCTTGGATTACATAATAAATAACAAACTTCCTGAGAGCAAAGCTGAAGCTAGATCTCTTATCTTCAAAGCTAAAAATTATTGCATTTTAGACAATAAGCTCTACAGAAGGTCACTCATCGAACCCTTACTGCGATGTCTAGCACCAGACGAGGCAAAAATGGCTATAGTGGAAGTCCATACAGGCATTTGCGGCGATCATTTGGGCGGGAAGAATTTAGCCCTCAAGATAATCAGGCAAGGACTGTTTTGGCTAACAATGAGGAAAGATTGTGAAGAATTCGTCAGAACATGCAAGTCATGCCAGCTCTATAGTCAAGTCAATCATCGTCCAATGACGGAAATGAATCCGGTCCTCATGCCATGTCCTTTTTTCTAGTGGGGGATCGACTTAGTAGGGCCATTCCCAAAGTCGAAAGGTCAAGCGCAATATATTGTTGTTGCTGTGGATTATGCACCAAAGTGGATAGAAGAAAAACCCCTGGCTAAGATAAGGGAGAAAGAAATGGTGGAATTCCTTATGGAGTTCATCGTGTTCCGATTTGGGGTTCCAAGAATCATAGTCACCGACAATGGGACCCAATTTATAGGAAAGGACTTCACAAATACTCTCTCAGAACTCAAAATCAAACACATCAAGGCCTCGGTAGCATACCCCCAATCAAATGGACAAGTGGAAGTTTCAAATCGGATAATTCTGCAAGGACTTAAAAAGAGGATTGATGNTGAATGTCCTTTGGTCGTACAGAACAACACCTCGATCCTCGACAGGTACCTCTCCCTTTAGAATGGCTTACGGGGTAGAAGCAGTCTCCCCTGTCGAAATTAGCCTTATGTCACCAAGAGTTGAGAATTTTAACCACGAGGGGTCGAGCCAAGGCCTTTGTCTACATAATGATCTCCTTGAAGAACTCAGGGACGAAGCAGCAACAAAAATTCTCCTTCAACAAGCAAAAACTGTGGCTTACTTCAACAAAAAAGTTAAAGTCAAGCAGTTTCTTGTCAACGACTTGGTGCTAAGAGAGTCAGCAGCCTCACAACCGACAATATCGGGAAAGTTCCAAGCTTCATGGGAAGGTCCATACAGAGTCTCGAAGGTCGTTGCCCCGGGTACATATGAACTGTCACATCTCGATGGAGTCCCAGTCAAAAACAGGTGGAATGGAATCCACCTGAAAAAAAATTTATCAGTAAAACTTTGTACTATTCTGTAAGGAAACACCTCATTGCCTAAAAAATCTTTTCTAACGAAAAGGGGTTGATATGAGATCCCCGTTAGAATATCCCTCCTCTAAGTTATTAATAAAACGTTCCTTACTAGCGTAAATTCCTTTGTTTACTTAGTTAAATGCATATTTTATTTACCTAAGATATTGACTCCTAAGAACTAAATGTACAAAATCTCACTTTGTTTTCAGTTTGGAAAATTACTATCTCGCTCCAAGAGAAATCACAACAAAACAAAAACTACCTTCTTTTCGATAGGCTGCAGATAACATCTTCATTTAAAAAACTCTTGTGAATTCTAAGAATAATGTTCATACCATTTTCAAGCTCGTATAAAATCAAGGCCATCTCAAAGATAGCAATAGCCAAAACCTTATATAAAGAATAAATAAGAACGACACTAAAAGCAAATAATATGTAAACATAACTTCAAGACCACAGAATCAATCAAATTCTGAATATTAAAAGGAAACAAATCTAATAATTTAAAAAAAAGAACATAGTCTACAAGATACGCAAATCAAAGAACACAAGTTCAAGGCTATGAAGCCACACAGTTAAAGATGAATAATTCAAGTACAAAGCCACGAGGCATCCCTCGCCTTCAAAGCAAATCCCAAACAGCCAAATCTAATTATCAGGAGTCGAGTTATCGACAATCAAAGCGGCGTAATCCTTAAGATAATCTGAAAAGGCATGACCAGACACATCAATCCCAGTCGTCGAGAGTCGTTGAAGACATCTCCCATAGCCGTCACCCAGCGCGCTAGCAATGTCTTCAACTCCCTTCTGCACCTCTGCCTTCAGAGACTCATTTTCATCGCATACCGCTTTCTGGGCTCGACGCGAATCTTCGAGTTCAGTTTCTTTCATTTCCTTTGCTCGCTTCTCATTGTCTCTACAAACCTCCATTTCACTCAGTTTGTGTCCAAGGTCGTCAACTTGGGACTTTAGAATTCCTTTTTCTAGTTCAAGATCATTAATCTACAAAAACAAAAAAAAAATCAAAAATTAAACTTTGCTAAAATTCTTAAAACAATAATAGCTATACATATAAACAATACCTGAGACAACAAGGCGGTTACTCGACCCTCAAGCTCAAGGACACGACCATCAACCTTCTTTTTCTCATCCCGCAAGACTTCTAATTCAGCTGAAACATTTTCTCCCTGCTCACCATAGGCACTGCCCTTGAAATCCTCTAGTACGTGAACTAAGTCGGACATAAGCTAAAAAGATTTTCAAAATATAACAGTTAGAACATAAATAATATATACATAACACAAAAGGTGAAAATGAAAATACTTACTCGACCAGCTCGGCTCAAACATCGATCAGCGAGCTCTTCAATGGTTCGACCAACGTAAGCCACGGTATCCTGAGGAAGATTAAAGATTTGAAAAGCTTGCATCGGAACGGTAGAATTCCCTATCCAGCGCTCATGAGGCTGAACCTCAACGCTGACAGTAGCTCCCTTTTTACCCCGAGGGTCAATCGTGGGAGTCATGATTCCCCTATTTCCAACTATGGTAATCGTCCTGTTGATACCTCGACCAGTTACACCATCCCCGACTCTTTTTGAAGTCTCCCCTTGTGGAGGATCTTCTTTAACCCCTCGACCACGTTTGCATGGAAACAGATTTCCCCCTGCCTCTTCAACAGTTCCTTTCCTTAATCCGATATTTTCATCCCTTCCTTGCTCATCCAAGACTTCAATAGAAACAGAGTGTCCTCGGCGTGATGACTCAGCTCTCGCTTGATCAACGGCCCCGGAGGCCGACTTCTTCACCAATAGCATCATGGCTTTCTCCATCTTGTCTAAGACACCGGTACTCAAAATTCGCTTCAACGACGCACCGGCAACTACACGAAAACAAAATACATGTCAAGGCAAAATTTACGAAAGGCTAACATAAAATAAGTAAAAATCATAAAATAGCGCAAACTCGCAAATACTTAAAAAGGACAAGGAAACTAATCTTACGATGATGTTCTTCTAAAAAACTATTATCTTTTAAATTTAAGTGACTATATACAGGCCTCGAGCCATGGAACGAGTCTAAAAACTCTACATCATACTTCTCAAGGTTGTTCAAATAATCTATAGTGGCCCTCGTTACCCTTCGACAAGGACGGACAAATTCCAAATCAGGCCCATATAGATACACCCACTTTGAATGATAGCCAGAATTTGATGATCGAACACTTACAATCTTCGAACATTTGTTGCGAATATCAAAATACACTTGCCCATTCTGATATCTTATCCCATAGATGGAGAAAAATAATCGTATCGAAGGAATTTTTTCCTTTTCATCACACAATGCGATGAACCCGCTAATCTGTGCAACCGCATTAGGAACCAATTAGGCAATCCCACATCCGATGGCCTCGTACATTGCCAAATGAAAAGGATTCATGGGTAGACGTAATCCATAATCAAACATTATCAAAGGAACCCCCTGCATCCCGAATTCGGGCATCATCCATACCCAATCCTCGACCCGGGGAATTCGATGGCGATACCCGTTCGTGAAATCGACCCAAGAACTCAATTTTTTCAAGTTCAAAGCATGATTAGAATAGTGACTAATATAATCTAGATTACAACCCTCAGGGAATTCAGTACGCCCCAACAGAAAACTTTCTCGTACCACATTCTCCCTAAAAGCTACAGTCCCCGGACTTAAAGGCGGAGAACGGCAAGCAGTTTCTTCTAAATTAGGTAGAACTTCATCTTCATTCATGAAGTCAAACGAATTGCACTGACTTAAATTAGGAATCTCCAAGTTGTTAAGGTTAATCACGGATTCCTCTTCACTGTCTTCTAAAACACGACGCCCGGTCTCGTTATCAAGAACCGTTCTCGATGAAAAAGAACTGATTGTCGCCATTTTAATGTACAAAAGATAACAACTAAAGATTCTAAACCTTAATACGAGGAAGAGAAGACGATCACAATATATAAAAGTAGTTAAGAAAAATTTGAGAAACTTACAGTGCTTAAGAAAGACGTCTGGCGGGTATTTGAAATCCAAGAAGCAAAAACTGGGTCTTGATAAAGGGAAGAGAAGCTGAAGAGTTTTTGTATAAATCCAAGGCTCCTAAAACATATACAAAAAGATACACGCACGCATCATACGTAATAATTAAAGTATAATATCGAATTATATATTCATATAATTTTTTATTCGTTTATTACATTTTTTATTTTTTGCAGGCACAAATCCAAGATAATCGTAAGCAAATCTAAAGATTTTGCCTCAACTCGGGGGGGACAAATGTTGAGCCATGGACCTAGAAAGGAGAATAGAGTTAATATTGTATTTAGGCCCAAGGAGAAGTTGTACATAAACTTAGTTAATTATAGTCTAGAAGACAATTGTGTTAGGCCCAAAAAGGGTCCAATTTGGTAAAAAGCCCATTAAGGGCTCCCTATAAATACTTTGTAATTGCCCTACTTTGAGGGGTTGTTGGAAAAATAATATTCAAGAGAGAGAAAACTTCCTTTGAATCCATCAATATGTTTTAATTATTCGATTAAAGTCTCAATCATATTTCTTGGATCATCAGTAAGTGGGGTGATTAATTAATTGATAGTAATAAAATAATATTCATGCACATGAACGATTTGATTAATTTCAACTCTTTCACGTGATCAGGTGTGAAGTCAACTCTTTCATAAATTTAATACAAGTATATGCCAGTAATTGTATTATAAATCTACTTCCAGGTCCAAACAGTTTATACTAATAATATCATTAGTCTAATTAATTTTTATTTTCTCCGTTCCATATAATATTATTATATTGACTCAAACGTTTTTTGAAAAATTAATAGCATATTTCAATTTCAATCACAAAAAATGAGATAAAGCGATTGTATAAATATATAGGTACGATAATGAATGATATGATTGGGAGGTTTATCTTTTTAGAATATTTTTTTTTAAAAAAAAGGTGGTTCGGAACAATGGGAAGAATAGGAATTGAAAATTGGAAGAGAATAATGCATATTAGTAAATAATGGAATATGGGAGAAGAGATATCAGATTGAGAAGGACAAAAGAATTTTCAATGATTTGAGGAACTGTCAAGGATTAATGTTAATAAACTTTCCTCAAAATTCTGTTTGGGAGCATGAATAAAGATGTTGTTCGAGATGCACTCGCTCAATTAAAGATGACCGAGCTCCTAGTGTGAATGTGTGATCAGCTCTTCGTACACACAGTAACATAAACTGAAGGAAACCTAACCTGCAAAAGTATATAATATTAGATAGTTTTTAAAAAGAAGAAGATTAAATAGATTGAAACAGAGGGGTTCCGAGATTTTGTTTAAACAAGCAATTTTCTTAGTGCTTTTTCTTTCTAGCCAAAACTACTATTTATGGGCATACACAAATACCTCCACCCCTCTATTGTAACTGCCCAATAATCAATGCATTTTAATACAATTAATTACTGAATTGTAACTTACACATTTATGTCAAACAATTAATTTATTTATATCTAACAAATACAATAATAGTGTATTTGGTTCTAATTTTATATTTGATAAAATAAAGTCAAATACAACATCTCCCACTTGACGTTTTTATCAAATATTCTTCATGACTCTCACATTTTTTGAGTTTATAATTCTAAAATGTATTCTAACTATTCGTCAGAATAACATTCCATATATAATGACTCTTAAATTTCTGAGTCCAATCAAACTAGCATCACCCACTCGGCTTCTTGCCAAATACTTCTAGTGGCCAATACTTTTGATCAGCCATCTTCATTCGTTAAAACAATAATCACCATGTCATGAACTTAACATCTTAAAGTTCAATAAAAATAATAATATAAATGGTTTCTCAAATTTATGACTAGTAAAAATGTACATCACATTTTCACTTTTACCTTCAACACAATTAAATTTCTTACTTCCCAATTTCAAATTCACCAAAATTAATTTTGTGTTGCAACATTAAGTTTGTATTATTAATATCACATTTGATGCTTATACTGCAATAATCAACAAATTCAGGCACATCTTCCTAATAACCCATATATACAAAGTACATTTCAAGTACTTGATCATGATTTTCTTTACAGCCTCTTGTTGGCCTCAGTCAAAAATTGGTTCCACAATTTACTTAAAAGACTTACTAAATATGTAAAGTCAAAACAATTATCGAAATTCCAACCATATAAGATGTCACTGAAAAAATTATTTTCTGAACAAACTCCCACTTTTCAAAGTGTAGACACAATCGTTATCACAAAATTTTCAAAATTAGATCCCAATTTTCGAAATATAGACACAATTGTCTAATTCTTTATTCACATAAAACTTTGCAAATAGTCAAGTCTCAAATTTAAAACAGACTTATTATATTTTCTTTCCAAAATTCACTCACAAACTTGTGAATTTTCTATCTTTATGATGAACACATATCTCCCACATTTGGATTGTTGCATAAACTCAATTTCATATTTCATGATTCCATGAATCAGATTCTCACAATCTCATTAACAAAAAAAAAATTCTTACAGTTTCATAAAATAAACTTCTACATTCGTGTCTAAAAATAAATATATTATCATTCACAATTATATACATAATAGTCATTCATTTGATCTTCATAGATCAACACTTTCTCGAAACCATTTCCGGTTAACACAAGGACACTTGTAAAATATTATATTCCCCTCTTTTCAAGTGTGACTAGAACTCATTCTAGTAAAACAATGTCTATTTCAAGAGTCACCAAAAATTCAAGTACACTACCGTCTTTTTCAACGACATGTCTATTTCATCTCAAACTAATCAATTCTTTTCGATCCATATAAAACAAAGGACACCAACCAGCCTCTCAATTTTATTTCATTCCATCACTTTAATAATCATTTTAAATCTATGAACAAGATATAAAATTATAACCAATAAACAATTTTTGAATTGTATTAAAACAATTCATTTTTCATGGTTGCAACACGATGAATCGCAACAGAGTCAAACCACCATTCATTAATATCCTTGGTCAAATTACCAATATTCCATTCAACCACACAAATAAATTAAGGTTTCATTTGCTATTTATTCCGAGCACTACTAGAAATTTTCTCTAGTACAATATTATTATTTTTTAACGATAAATCTTTTTTTTTTTGACAAAATGATAAATCTTAAATAACACACAATTATAAATTCGTCGTCATGTAAAAGTTTAAATATATAACAGAAGTCAAGCCAACAATCTCAATAAAAATACAGATAACTATCTTTCTTGCTGATGAGCGGCACTAAAGCTTTCCTTTAATATAATATAATCTCAAAAAAAATGATAATGGCAAAAAAATAATAAAACCGGAAAAAATTACCCAGACAAAAACAATAACAGGATAACTGCAAAGAAAAATAAATTAGTGCACTATGTTGAAATGAGAATATAGACCAATAAAATATAATATCCACCACACAAAAACTCTTTACTAAATAAAAAAAATGAGTAAAGAATAATACCATTTGGAAAAACACACAAACTAAATAACACGACGTCAGCACATAAAAGTAAAAAAATATTATCGCAAAAGTTTTATCTTGGTCCTGCCCATATAGACCCCACCCAATTCTTGTATGTCAAAAAAAAAGGTATGAAGAATAATGTTATACCAAACACAACCAGTCACCAGATGATCGCATGGCTGTGAGACATTATACATAAGCTAATATAACCTTATGACAAGAACTTGCGAACCATTCAATTGGACAATACATAAACGTAGTTTCAATATGTATAGATTAAAGAAGATACCAGCCGAGGAGAAACCATTGAGATAATGAATAAACTTCTCAAATAAACTAATGCTAAAATCATTGCCAAAAAAATATACCGATAACATCCTTGTAATAAGCAAAATAACCGAGAGCAACACAGCAGTAGCAACCAAGGTGAAAATAATCCAAGCTCTGATACCAATGAAGGAAACCTAACGTGCAAAACTATCTAATATTATATATTTTTTCAGGTTAGGTTTCCTTCATAAACAAGCTGACAAGGTGTAAATACGTATACAATAATATCACATAATCTTGTCTTGACAGAAATATACAAGGTATAACAGCTGATACAAGCTACTCAGTAACAGAACAGGAAATACAACCATTTTCTAATAGTTTGCGAGACAACCAACCTATGTAATTTACAAAACATTTCTTGGTATTACACTCGCCAACACCTATGTACAAGATTGCCAGGGATGCTAGCCCATATTGAAAATGTCTGAAGTGTATACTCAAGGTTGATGGCTCTGTTTTCTTCTTGATACCGAACAAAATGAAACTCTATCAGGAAGCCTAAATATAAATCACTTTAATCCATTTCATGAGTTTTTGAACCACTTCTTGTTTTACATGATACTCGTCGGTACAAGCAAGCTGAGATAGTGAAACTACAATTTCTAGATATCATGGTCTATCAGCATCAATATTCATCATTCATGTAATAAAAATAATATCATTTACAACATATTTATAATCCTTAATCATCTGCTAATGTTTCTAGTCATTCAAAATCTTCAATAATATCTTGCTGATTTGTAGATACAAGTTATGTTTGAAAAAGTATGGAAAGAAGAGATCAAAGTATGATTTTATTATAATGCAGCTTGTTCTTCTTATTATAATAGAGAGAGATTTATATAACCAACAACCATACAGTAATAAAAGAAATCATCCAAACAAGAAAACTATTATAATAAAGAAATTATCCAATAATAATATTATATATGTTAACATCCCCCTCAAACTCATGTGGTGAATCGGGAGTTTGCCAACCAAGAAACGGAGACACATAACTAAACGAATCCAAAGCTGCAACACAGAAAATAAGAATATCCAATGAATTCGAAAAGGAGTCACAAATCCAAATAACCAAAGAAGAAGAACCATCCATGTTGTGCAATGATGAACCAAAACAATTTTCAAAATTCAAACATATCAATAATCAAATATTATGTACCTAAATCTCATGTAAGTTACAACCATCGTAAACAATACCAATACCAAAAATGAATCTAAATTCATAAATTGTATCCAAATCTCAAACCAAGCCCAATAAACAATCCAAACAAATTCCAAATTCAAATATAAATTATATATGAATCCAACTTAACCAATTGCATCCAATCTTGAAAACCGAGAAAACAATCTCACGAATGATCAACGTGTCTAGAGCACCAAATAAAAAAAAACCTATCCCACAAAGTACCAGATGTGCCTAGAGCACAAAATAAATTCGATCATAAACACTAGAAAAAAGAAAAAGAAGGTATACAGATGTGCGTAGGGCTACTCCCATCATAGATCACGAGAAAGAAGAAGGAAGAGAAAAGAAGAGAAGAGAAAAAAGGTATACATATGTGCCTAGGATCAGTTAACAGTTTTTGTTCATCAATATAAAAACTGTTCTTCATATTATTGTGTTTATTTCGATTTGATTGTTATCAATGTTTCCACCCCCTACAGTGAATTAAGGCCTAACAGAAGTTGCTACTCATATTGAATTTTGACGAAAGTTGTTCTAGGTCCTAAAATTTTCCATGGTTGTATGTAATTTGCGGTTTGTATAAACATGTTATCACGGCAAATATATTATTCAATCATGACTCAAAATTAAATTTTATTATTAGGTATTTGGACCTAGAGCAACTTTTATCACTATTCATTAGGAGCAGCAATCTCGTTTCTTTCACTCTCATACTCAGGATCATCGGTAGGCAACATGTATTGACATACTGGACAAGTGTTAGGAATCTCCAACCATGAAAAAAATGCAATATTCGTGAAAAAAGTGTGAGTAAGGTAACACCTTTGTTATCTTCCAACCTTGAACTCTTCAAGACACACAGCATAAGCCAAATGATCTTCTCAATATTTTCTTGAGTGATGATAAAGGAAGCAAGATCCTTGACAGCGAATATGGAAGCTGGAGTTTCTCCAATCTCTAACAGATATTCCTCAAACATCATATCATGCTCTCCAATGTAGTAAGCATCATTAAATTCATCTTGTATCCATTCACGATTCACATGTAAACCATAAATATTCTTTTCTGCCCACTCCCATCTATCTCTTTATATTAAAGACAAAGGTGATACACGCTCAACTAATTTCGGAATCCACTAACTGATTTTCTCTCTCCATCGACGATCCATTAGGATCATTTTTTCTTTCTATGCTCCTCCATCCATCTTCTTCTCCATCCCAAGCCTCTATATTTCTTGCTCTAGTTCCTGCTTCTCTTATATCCCTATTTCAACATTCATCTAAAATATCACCCCCCCCCCCCACATCTTCAGAAATTTCATCTCCAATACCCATATCAACTTCCATCATTAACATCCAATTTAGAATCTTTAACACCCTGCCAATATTTTTACTAGTTGATTAATTTATTTGCCATATATTTTCTTATCATTATGAAATGTAATAATATTTAATATTTTCGTTATGCTAATATTTATTATTTCATATTATGAACTTTGAGAAAATTTGGGGTCCGATTATATATATGTGTCTGTGTGTAGTTGGTTAGATTGATTAAATCTATTATTGTAAAATATAAAAATATGTTATTGGGATTGTATGTGCATGGTTAGACTAGTTCGCTTCTTACAATTGTATTATGCTATACACAACTAATAAAAAAATATGTGTGATTTGTGTTTAGCCAGGTTTGTATTTTTAAGTTAAATCTATATGAGAGGATGAACGAATTAGGGGCGTAAAATTTTAAAGAAAAAAATAGAAAAAGAAATAGATAGAGAACATGACTAGGGCTTAGTATGACAAATGACACTTTGTAAAATGAGCTAAAAATTATTACTAGTGACAAAAAGACACCAACGTGTCAATAATTTTAATAAGACGTGTGAGCTAGTAAGATATGAGTAAGATATGACATGTATTATCTTGACTCATTGGACAGAACTAGTAGGCTTTAAAACAATGATTTGGACTTGTTGATGAATTGGGTTATGTGAACGGGGGTCGGTAATATAAAGTACGGATAGAAATTACAATACAAGCTCTCATGTATTAATATTTTAATATTTCAATAAATCTAGTGAGCCTATATTCTTGTTTATAAATACAATTATAGATATAGATGTTTATGGTTAAGTGAGGAAAAGAACAGAGTATTTCAGAAATTCTACTGCTTATCTTATTCCATCTGCAATACAATGATTTAAAATAAATAAAACACCTGAACTCCTAAAAACTAGGAACTGGGCACATGACCAA
>PHNY01139840.1:22059-32455 GCA_003724115.2 Anethum foeniculum
TATATGTACCAGGGTATGTCTCATTTTCACTCCTGTTGTAGCAAACAAACAATCAGTAGAGACCGAGAGCTTCAAACACGGGTAAGTTTTCTTTATTTTATTTTCTTAATTAATACTTATTTAATTAATTAACTATTAAATTAGTTATATAAATGTTTATTAAATAATTATTTTATAATATAAATTCTGGATATTATTTTTACGATACAATGTTGATATTATCGAGACTACGAATCAAGGATTAGAAGCAGTATCCGGTAAGTGTATATTTGAATTTAAGATTTATGGTTTGAATGTTTTATATGTGAACTTGATTTGATATATCAATCATTTTTTGTCGGAGATTGAATTTGGTTGTTGGCCAATTTTCCTAACTAGTTACAATTAATAATGAATGATACTGATCAGACTTACGTTGATAATTGATTAAAACTTCTAAACTTTTGGAAGTAAAGCGGAATCAATTGTTTGGCTGATCGGGATCCCAACAATTGAACGATAGAACCTATCATGTTTGAATGCTCAATTTCCTATATTGCTAGAATTCTTTATATATCTTGAATTATCGATCATGTTAAAGAATTTGTTAATCGTGTATATATATAGAGTTAAGTTCTATGTAGTCCATTGTTTCATTGGAGTCCTTGGAGTCCATAAATGTTCTGCAAGTAAAATATAGCTCAAAATACTGCAAAATATATTATTTTTCGAATGATGTTTGGCAAACATCACTATTTTATTGAAAATCTTATGAATCACATACATTTTACAAGTAAAACATTACAAAAAATATTATTCTACAAAACATGTTCATGCTGCAGAACATACATATTGTACTTGTAAAATTTACGAGATTTGCAAGATTTTATTGAAGTAATGATATTTGTGAAACATGATTTGCAAAATAATACGTTTTACATGATATTTTATTTTCAAAACATAGATGGACTCCGAGGACTCCAATAAAATGGTGACTCCATATAACTTAACTTATTATATTATATTTATATATACCTTATATACTATGTTATATTTGTTTAATTATTTTCTTGTATTTTTTTGATTAATATATAAATCAGTGTCTCTATTACTTTGCATCTCTCAAAAGAGGGTAGGCTGTGAATTTGTAGTTTTACTTGTTTTACTAACTGTGTTTATGTTCGGTGGTCCATGCAAGACTCCTTTTTCAAACCCAATTTTTCAAGAGTTTAATAGCTTTAGGTCAAATTCTAGTTATTCTAGTAATGCTACTGATGCAAAATTGACTAGTTCTTTTGATTCATGCAAAATGGAGAGACCTCATATGATGCAAAATTGACTAGTTCTTTTGATTCATGCAAAATGGAGACCCCATAAGCTAATGCTTCTGACATTGTTAAAAATTGGACTTTTGTTGGTGATAGTAAAAATGGCGGTGATTTTGAGGATACCCTTATAAGGAATTCATCTTTTTAGTTAAAGATGAGAACTTTATTGCTAATAAAATTTAATCAAGAGAAGACTTGAATTAATCAAGAGAACTTTATGAATTTAAAAACATAGAACTTCAGTAGCTAGCGGCTAGCTTTAGCTCTGGAAAAATAAAACGTGGACTGTTCAGATCATGAATAGACATTTGAGTCCGTATGAGCGTAAGTAAATAGGAAGCACAATCCTAGGAAATTGGTACTCTGTTCTTGATATTCCAGTTTTCAGTAGTGAACCAATATCTTAGCTGTCCTCTTCTATATAAGCTTTTTTTGGATCTACTCCTCAATTTGTGTTGTTCGAACTTCAAATACATTCTATCGTATTTCTTACACTCTGAGCATTCTGTCTTTGTCATAATTTTGTATTATTCATTTTCAACATTATGCAACCTATCATTAAGTTTATGATTAGCAATGCTAGCTCTCAAAACTACAGGTATCAGCTTATATGCTGTGAGAATAAATTTATGTTCTAATTTATTGGTATGAAAGATTAAATTTACATGTAATTTATGAGGTACATGATGAAAATTAAATAAATAGTGGAACTGAACTCCATTCCATGATCAGTTTGAGATATGATGAGTTTTACAAATCAAAAAGTGTCAAACATAATCGATGGGTTAGTTCTATTGAAGTTGGCACACAGGAATATGTTAGTTCTATTGAAGTTGAAACATTCATACCGATCCCTGAAATTTCAAGTTTCAATGGAAACAAATAAAAACCAGACACATCAATAATGCAACTTACAAACATAGCGACTTTGTGTGAATTAAATTGCCAAGCTGCTTGCTGAAACCATATCTCCACGAGTTGAAAATTAGACTAAACATGATGATCCAAAATATCGAAACCTTCTCTAACATGAAACTCTTGAGCCTAATAAAACTTGGGACAAAAACCATCGCAACGGGTAAGCTCCCATAGTCACTGTCAAAACACATGTTAAACACATGACTTTCAGACTGTGAGGTTGAAGGTTGGACTAGTTTTTGGTGCTAATGTGAAAAATTTGTAGGAATTTTTCTAGTTGAGTTAGCTGTTTTAATTTTGCGTTTCCCGGAGTTCCAACGATCGGATCGCCCTGAATTTTGGACAGCATCTTCCTTGCACAGCTATCTAAATTTGAACGGTGGAGATCGGTTTTGGAGGTCCAGAAGGCCTGTTTATTGAGGCGCGGGAAGGAACTTTTGCACCATGGGGTGGATTACGCTACCCGTGGTGCGGCGACTTGGACCAGGTATTTTTGACCCAAAAGTGTTTTTTGGGTTAATTCTTAAATTATGCCCATGATTATTATGATATGTAAACGGTAGTGAATTAGCTAGGTTTTTTCTAGGAGAGTTATATTGTATACAGAAAACATATACGTATCAATATATACAAGAGAAAAAATGCTCTTTCACTTTGCCAAAAAACTTCTTTTGTTATTCATTTTACTTTTACTTTAATTATTGCCTGTGTTTAAATTTATAACTTGTGGTGGTAGAACTGGTGTCAGTTCTACGAGTTAAGTCTTTCTTTCGGGTGTTATTCGGCTCCGATATTTTAAATAAGAGTTTTTGAATTTCAGTATATCAAATGTCCTGACGCGTAAATATAAAATGTAAGGAAAAAAGAATAGAATAGAATAGATGACGCATTTAGAAAATAAAATAAAAAGAATACTAGGTGATATATAAGAATTGGGATTTCAAACAAGTTAACATAAAAATCAGCGCCAAAACATTCAGGGCCTCCCTCTGTAAATCAACGGAGAAAGAAGAAAAGCTCAGCCCTATACTCCTCATCCCAACGCAAACACTAAATCTCAAAATCTTGCAACTCCAGATCATATAGAGCCACTGTCTCTGTGTCTATATAATCTTGAAGCCTAATTGCTCAAAGCTCACATTTTTTACCACCCTTTGAACTCAAAGCTTCTCTTAAGTTTGTCTCTCATTTTAGACAAAAGTTAGGTGTTATTAGTTCTTAAGTAATACCCAGAAAGATTTTTTCTTTTTAGTCTGATAAAGTGAGTAAACCTGAGGTTTTGGGAACACAGATAAGGTGTTTGATAGCAGGTGGGTAGTGTGAAAGTTGCGGTTTTCGGTGTTTATGATATGGCGGGGTTTAAGGGGAAGGAAAATGAGGTTTTTTGGTAAAGGGATTTGAGGGCTGTGAGGAGGAAAATGGGGGGTTTGTGGTTTCGGATTTGGTGAATTGTGAGGTAAGTTTGATTGGTTGTTTGTACATAAATTGGCTAATTGTAAAGTTTATGTGGGGGCGGTGATCGGGTAGGTTTTGATCGAGGAAGTTGAGGGGTGTGTTTCTGTGATGGTGTTGCATCAGATTAGGATACATTATGCTAAGGGGACTAATTTTTATTTTAGAGTGTGGAGTAGGCCGATAATTGAGGATTGTGGTGGAGTGAGGTTTGCACCGTATTGTTTGTGTTATGATGTGATTGGCAGAGATCTTATAAAGTGTAATCTTGATGAGGAGACGGGGAACTGGGCCAATGTGGATGATTTCAAGTGGCTAAGAGCTGTTCAATCTCTGAATTGGTCTGTTATGCCAGAAAGTGATCGGATCGCCACAGGAATGTTTCTGGTTCAGAGCAGTGAGATGATATCCTAGGTTTTAAATTCTTCACTTACATCACTATTATCGTATTTAAATTTTATTGCCAATTGTGAGATCCCTTGCGTAGTGCAGATGCATGTAATGATATAGTTGATCTATATGCTTTTCTTGTGAATGTGATTCATGAGTATAGTCTTGCAAGCAATTTATTTTACCTGATCATCTGCAACTGTGGTAATTTATACGTGGTAAAGAATATATCAATGAAGCAAAGGATGATTGGGATGAAGCTTACAATTGGTAACATGATTTTTTATTTTTGTTTCCCTACTCGGTACATGTTAGAACAAGTGAACAGCCCTTTGTTTTGTTTTTATTGATAGTAATCAGGATAAATGGACTACTGAAGCACAAGTGAAAAACAGACAACACCCTGTTTAAATCAGTGACACATCAAATGATAATTCTAAATATTTTGTAATTGACTTTAGATTTGTTTACTAGGCTGCAAGGTTGTCAGGACGCTTTGGTGAGTTTCTGCATGCTAGGTGACTAGGCACCAGTATAAGTCTTTAGAAAACTGCAGAGTATTTTAGTGTAATAAACATGCCTCGTGTATGTACATTACAGAGTAGGAATCAAAGGAGATTTAGCCAGGTGATCTGAGACTTTTCATAAGCAATTTTAACTTTATATGCATTTACGTAAGTTGATGAAAGCTTGAACAAGGTTGTTTGTCAGACAAATTATCCCGTATCTGACATGTAATCCCTTGACAATGATGTAAGATAATATGGGCTATTAAAGTTGGTTTCGATCCTAATAAGGTAGTATAATTTCTTCCCGGAAAATTAGTACCAGCAAGCATATTTTTTTTATGAGTAAATTATTAAAATTACTCTCTTAAATGATTTCCTTGTATAATTTTTACTGATATGTAAAATTAGTAATACAAAATAAATAAAATAGCGAGTATATAGATTAATATTGTTCAAAAAAAGCACGTATATATCTATAGTACAAGATTACCTAGGCCAATTTATTTATGTTATTTTGGGAAGGGGACTTTAGGGTATGTTCTAACATAACACAATGTACAAATGATGTCTCCAAATGTTTAATTTTACCTAATCAAGTGCCTCAAGTTGTGGACTCTTTAATCCTTAAATAAGCTTTTGAGTGAGGGGAGTGTTGGTAGTATATGATTTAATCAAATCCTCCCTTAAGTTGGTAATTAACATAATCTTATGGGGTTTCTGTGTCTTCAATCATCTCTTTGTTTTGGGGAGGCATTGAGTCAACATTCATTATGTGAACTTTTAGATTTTAATTGTTAGTATGTGATTGTTTCCTCAGTCAAGATTAATATATTTTTGGTGCACAGGGTGCAATTAACCATCTGATTGAATCTGTAGAAAAATTTCGTAATTTTGGACGTACACCATGTGAGTTCATTTTTTTCCTTTCTTTTCGAGTTCGTGCATATTAAGATTGATTTTGTTTAGCCCAAGGTTCTCATAATTGCTTATTTAGTGTGGTAATACATCATTAGTTTTAGAGTAGAGACAGTAACCGATTGAGATAAACTTGGTTGACAAAGAGTACATTGTGTTAAATGTTTTTAGTTATCTCCCTGCCATGACTTTGACATACACTATATCCTGTACATAATTAACGTCAACTTCAGAGTCATGAGCGGGTCCATGAAGCTAAAAAAGATAAATTAAAAGAGACATATAAAAAGGATGTAGGAATATTTGGGTCTCCACTCAGTCCTTCAAATCACAATCTCCGCTCCTTCCCCTAGTCAAAGCAGATACTGGTACTCGAATAGACCTCAATTTGCCAAAATTCCAAGTCCTCTCCAGGAGAGTAATAAGGTAGTGCAGGACACCATCGCTTATACACTCCAACGTCCAACTCCTTTCTGTACACCTAAGTCATGCTAGCATAGCAAGTTCACGGATCACTCTGCAACAACCAGCATATTCCACTCATACAGATTGTGTGTTCTGTGATTCTGTGAGTGAAAATTGAAGAATGGTATGTTGTTGGTCAGTCAAATTGGACATACTTAAAACACCTCCTAAAATTAAAGCCAAGAAGAAAGATTATTATTACAAAGCAGGCAGATTAAAATAAATGAGAAGGATATAGAAATCTAAGGTAAACTTTGTCCTAGATGATTTCTTTAGTCCCATAGAAAAGCCTCCTTCCTTACTTTGTTCCTCTTATCAAAACTTGTGTTTACTGTTCCCTTTCTAGTAGTTTGAACATATAAAGCTTGGTCCATCAACTTCATTTTCAGCTTTTTTACAAGTAAAGATATACACAATGATGTAGGCAAGGTAGTGTAGTACACGTTTGCAATACTTAAACTCTCTAATAGATCCTTCTTAATATGCTGTCATTGTTCTAGCAGATCCTTCCCAATGCGCAGTCCTAGCAAGGTAGTAACGTTTAAGTTCTCTGACCATCCAAACCATCGTAGTAATCGTACCCATGTGTTTATCACTTCTGAAGTAACTATCTTTTTTATCCTTTTCTAAATGTAAGAGTTAGATATCGTTAAATAAACTTTCTCGTCATTTTAGAGAAACACTGTCAAGTGAGAGAGCTTACTCGGAATCTTCATTTTTTGTACAACCCCTACATAAACAAGACAACAAAAATACAGGTTATAGACCTTGAAGTTGCCTGTTGCATATGATATCTTGATTATATAGGAGTATCTTGATTTAGCAAGTAATAAAAGTATGTTAAATTGTTTCTAAATATATTAAGTAATATATTGTAACTTGTTTGTAATACATACCTAAATTATAAATGATCATATATATTAAGTTATATGAAATACTATTTTATGATATCAATTTATAAAATACTACTGCAATAAATTATTATAATTTATAGTACAAAGTAGTTGTTTTTTAATAATGTCTTTGTATATTATATACTTTTAGGTAAACATATAAATACATATATTGTTTTTAGAAAGGAAAAAAAGAAGTAATGTAAACATTCTCTTTCAATTTTTGTGTTGAAACAGTTTTTGTATACTAATAATTTTTGTATATATTATAATTTTATTTTTAACATACTTTTTTCTTTTATTCTTAACTACTATTTATAGGGTATAGGTCTAAATTATATTATTTTTATGAAAACGCGTGCAGTGTTTAGTTCCTAATTATTAATATATATTGCGTTCTGTTGAAAGGACCTTGTACTTGTATTGCTATAAGAAAGATTACCCATGCCCGCAAATATATAAATATAAAAAAACGATAGTGATGATCCCAAACACTAGCACATGATAAAACATACACCTTCAAAACCCAGCCACAAGGAGTAAAAGGTTATAACAACTCCATCATACATATTGTTCATCTAGGGAGTAGTGGTGAAATTAAAGTTGGCACAAGTAACACGTCTGAACAACAAGGAATTGCTAAATCCAAGCCTGGACTTTGCAAGATCAAACTGAAGAAGATTATCTTCCAACTGGTGTGAGCCAATCACAATTGGAATTCTAGGTCGTAACCCTCCATCCACAAAACCCAAGCAAAGTACATCTTGTCTTGCCTGCACCATTGAGTTTGCTCCAGCTATTTTCCAAGTAACATTTCCACTTTGCAGAACAAGGTCAATACTTGGAACTGCAGGCCCAACTCTAGTCCCTGATATCTTACTCGAGTTGAAACACACACCAAAAGGAGACACTGGTGGTTGAATTTGAGGTGCCCAAGATAGTTGATCAGCAAAGAACTTAGTTGTAGCCACGAAAATGGAGTGCTTAAGAGTGGTGTAAGGGGTTGTTGTACTAAGCAAAGCATTAGGGAAAGACCCTTGTTTGTTTCTTGAAATCCTAGGCATGTCGAATGGGAGAGCTTTGTTGTTAATGTTTATTGAAAGCACTTGTATGTAGTACTCTCCTCTAGGCCCCACGGTGATTGGAGTAAACCCTACTGGATCTGAAATATCTATTCCAGGATTTAGCTTATAAGGCCCCTTACCGAAAAATATTACACCATTAGCTTGGTTCGATGAAGTGAGGCACAAGGCAAATTTTGGTCGAAATCCGTAATGTGAAGCTAGTTGGTACGGTATAGAACCTGGATTGTGCCCTAATCCGGCTACTCCTAGTACATCTTTTGGGAATGGACCCGTCAATAGTTTAGGAGGTGCACATGAAAAAATGAACTGAGTTATAGTAACAAATGGGCCGGAATTTGCCCCATGAGCTGATTGAACTGAGACAATGTCTTGACCGAGCTCGCCTAAGATGGTCCACTGGGTCAGGGGGTTTGTTGTCATGACACCACATGTATTGTTGTGACAACCTGGTCTGGCTGGAGCTAAGCACTTGTGGCAATAATGGTTACCGACTCGTGAGCATTGAGTTGAGTGACAAAATGGAAACCGATAACTAGTGGATGAGTAGTTTCTTTCACAATTTCTCCATAAAAACTTGTTGTTTAGATCAACAACAAGTGGAGTTGCTACGAAAGGAGTTCCTTTTCGAATATTTGTTACATGGAGACTCGTTGCACTATCTTTGCTCACAGGTAGCACAAGCGTGTTAGGCTTAAAGGGGAGTTGAGATTTGGACAGTGCAAGCGGTGGTAGGATAGAGAAGATGATTAGTATAAGTTTAAGGACCGAAGTAGCCATTGGATCGAGATGGTTATAGCCTTGCAGGAATGTAATGTCTGCTACTAGTAACAATGGTCATTTTGGGGGTATTTATATAATTATATTTGCAGATTTGTTTGTAAATGTGGCAAGCTTTTCGTGCTTGTGGGGGTTACTTGGCATGCATATATGGAAGGCGGTCACAAAAATTTCGGCTTTCTTAGAGAAAACTTTGGTGCGTTTGATATAGGTGTGACATTACATGTGAAGGTTTGCATGCCCTTTTTAGCATGTAGTGATGTAAAGAATGATGATTATCTTTAACTCTCTTTTTCTTTTTCCTTTTTGTTCGCTAAGTGATGTTTATCTATTTACATGCATGTACACAGAAGGATGAAGATAAAGCTTCTTCATGAGTTTTCTTTATGTATATGTCAGTTTGAGTTTTAGATAAACTTGACTAGCTGTGAGCTGATCCAGACTTCTTTTTTCATATACTGACATACGATTTTATTTTTTATTTTTTTTTTTCTAAACAAAATATTATTCATTTATTTTTTATTCAGACTGATATTGTGTAGTTTATTTGAATTTCGTAAGTTATTTCTATGGGTTGTTAAGGTAGTTAAAGGAGGGGAAAGAGGTAGTATGCAGGGCCTACTTAAATTTTTATTAAGAATGGAAATAGAAATCAAACTAAGTGAGTAGACATAGATTATTATATTACGCAGAATCCCTCTCGAAAATTAGACTAGTAGGCCCATAGAATTTGGGAACGACACATTAATTCCTTGGGACTTTATAAATCGCATTGCTCGGTTCTTTTTTGGAAAAAAATGTTATTGTTTTAAAATCTTATTAACAAGAAATCTGAGAAAATAACCATACATGTATAGAACTTTTATTAGCATTTATGATAATGTTATTGTGTGTTGTCTACTGACTATGTGGCTACTCAGGCTAGAAGTTGTTTGTTATAAAGAACTGAATCAAGGTATGATAGTTCAGTATATTTTCATATTCTAACCGTATGTTTTGATGCGAGTCAAATTAACTTCCCATTTCCATATGTATTTTTAGGATAAGCATTTTGAAATGTTCTGTAGCCCTACAAACAAAAATATAGGTGCACGTGGAATGTTTTTAATTTCTACTGCAGCTTCCTCTGTGGCATTTTGATTAAAGTTTAATATTATGGATTTTATAAATTCATATTACTCAGATAGGTAGGTTATTTTTCTGTTATGTTTTGCTGCCTAACGATATACCTTGTAACATGTTTGTTTGTTACTCTGGCCTAACTATTGACTCCTGAGTTTCCTGACGGATGATGGTATCGTTTTCTGTAGTCAATATCCGAGGTAAATCTATATAAATTCATTTTTACTAGTCTTACTAATGTGCTGTTCCAAGGTACGAGTAGGATTCTATAGGTTTGGTATGGTACAGACACCTGATTTATACTGTTTGTTAGTGAAGTCTAGTGAATTAGAACACCTAATTTCCAAGGAGGGTCTTTTACTAAACCAATAAGTAAATATCCTTACATTAAAGCAGTATAGTCGTCTTCTAGTTGTGTTATGAATATTACAGGCAGTGGCGGATCTGGGGGGGTCCAGAGGGGTCCTGGGACCCCCCTAAAATTCTGAATATTAGTATTGTAGTATACTTCATTTCCGTGTTATTTGCTTAGCTCAGCTGGTTTAGAGCTACTTTTCCATCCC
>PHNY01139910.1:9015-26974 GCA_003724115.2 Anethum foeniculum
TGTCTTGGGTATTTCCTCTTCTTCACGGTGTAAAGACTACTAACTTCCCGCTAGTACGTCTAGGACTTGAGTCTTAGAACGAGAATCACCTCACTTCACTTCACCTCACTGCAAAACTTAGAAGACAATATCTACGAAACATATATCCTTTTAAATAGAAGAGGTTGGACTAGTATAATTCTAACTAGGCCAATAATGACTTAAATATTCTAAAAAAAATATTTGTACATATACTTTCTTAAAATATTAATTTATGAACAAGGTATATTTTGTTATTACTCCAAGTAAATGAATTATAGTGTGGGAGTAATAAATGTTGAAATCCTTTATGAAATCATTATAAATATATGATAAAATATTGAAATCTTAATTTCTTTTTATCATATTTTGAATTATAAAATTGTTTCCGTACATCTTTGTACCAAAACTACTATTTCGATGAAGAGCAATGATAAAATTAAATGTAAATTTTTTGCATAAAATGAGATGATATATGATGCGAGATATTTCAATTGTTAATATTGATGTGTATACATGGCCCCTTCTAATTAAATTTCAATACATAATTATGTGCAAAATTTTGAATATAATTTTGTGAATGTTCCTTCGTGTAACATGACATTTGATAAACAAAAGGCAATTAAGTCATTTGACACTTCCTTCACTCTCTCGCTTCTTGTCCACATTTCCCATCCATTTCGCTTAGATTTTTACTCTCATGTCTCCTGCCTCTGCATTGAAGCCAGAAAGCTCTCTTGTCTGAATCTATGCATGCACGTATTATGTATATCTATTTATCAATCTATAAACACACTTTATAGTTTAGTTTAAATGACCCCACTTCAATCTATTGTACCTGTTTCACATTTCCCTTGCATTCTAATATCCACATTTTCATGTATTAACCCCTCTATTTTGAACGCTACAACATCTTTTTTAAGAGGGATTCATATAAAAACTGCATAATATTAGTTTTAGAGAGATTGGTATAGAGAAACATGGATTTTAATTCGTTCTTGACGTCGTTAGGGACGTCATTTGCGATATTTGTGGTGTTGATGTTATTGTTTACATGGTTGTCACGGAAACAAGGTAATGCAGTGGTGTACTATCCGAATCGGATTTTAAAAGGGATGGATCCATGGGAAGGAAGGTCCGGGGAACGGAACCCGGTTGCATGGATCCAAGAAGCTATTAACTCCTCTGAAAAAGATGTTGTTACTATGTCTGGTGTTGATACTGCTGTTTATTTTGTCTTCTTGGGCACCGGTGTGTTTTTTTACCTATGACTATAATTTGAGTGATGTTAAAATGAGAACTGAGAACTAGTGATTTGCGTAGCTGAAATGGTGATTTGGATGCAAGTCATGGTGAATTATGTTTATATCGCGTGATTACTAATTTACATGCAAATCAACATTTTCAGCCACATATATTGCCAGTTCTCAGGTTCTCATTCAAAGCGATTCAGATGTTAATAAGTTGAGAATCTTAGAGTCTTGACATGAAGGAAGATTTTATCTTAAATGAGAGATATATTAATCCGATGATTTGACAAATATATGAGGTTTAAGTATTTAGAGTTCACGCTTTAGTACTCCATATATTGATTGTGCAAGAGTTTCATACATACAGAACTACACTTAAAGTAATTAAGTACCCAAACAACTAAGTTTAAGGCTTTATTATTGATGATATTGGGATCATGATATCAAGTTTGGGTCTTTGTATCTCTTGTAAAACCATCAATTAGACGAATTAAGTACTGAGTGATTTTATTTTAAGTTCATACTTGTATTGTTATCATGTGTGCTATTGCCATTTATCCGATTTTTTCCTTTGAAACAAGAAACAAATGAAATCTAGCGTGTTTTTGGTTGCCCTGCATATTATTAATTTGGTATATCTCACGAGCTGGACATAGTGATGAATATGCGATTTCTTCCGACTAGACCACTCTATATCTAGTCATCATTTTTATGTAAGTCATCATATCTAGACGATTATAATTGTCTAGATCACAAAAATGAACTTTTATGGATCAATAATAATAGTTATCGATGCAAGTAATCAGTACTGTAGTTGGTCATACTTGTGCTCATTAGCAAGTGATTAGTTGCTTTATCTATCTTTCTTGATATTTCTCAACAAGTCCAAATTTCTGGCCTTATGGCCTTATTTTGATAGCATTCAAGTAAAATAATACTTGTCACAGAGACAGGGTAGCTGAAACACTGCATATTAAAAAGTTTTCAATCTTAAGGCACTTGTGTACGTGTTTGTAGTACTTTGAAATCATGAATCATCTTCTAGAACGTGGTTGTTTGGCATTAGAGATTCGTGCTTTCATCATTAGTAAGGTCACAAGTAACTATTTGATCCCAGGCCTTGTGAGAAGATAATGCCAAATGATTTCTTCCCTCAAGACCTCGGCCATAAGTAATCATTAGCACCAAAAATTCAACGCAAATATTTAAGGTTTTTGTATATGATGTAAGAATCATGTGTTCATATATTATTTTGTGAAAAATCATGTAAAGAACAACCCGTATTTTTTTTCAGCGGTTGGAATACTAGTATTGGCCAGCCTTGTACTACTACCGTTACTTCTTCCAGTGGCTTCCTCAGACCCTGGTGAGAATGGAAGTGGTACGACTAGCAGTGGGACTTTTAACGAGCTTGATAGGCTAGCAATGGGACATGTTCAAGTATGTTTCTTGGCTTTTGAGTTCTTTTGGCTTTGGTACAAAATTGATATTTAGTTTGTAATTGTAGTTTCTGTGCCCTTAGCTCTTAATATTTTTGGATGGCTTGATGCTTGAAAGTGTTAAATATTTGACAATTCTCCATAAACCTATCAATTGACACACTAATACAAAAGATTAATGTATCAAGATTTACTATTTTTGTTAATCTATAGTGAACAGAGTTGTA
Source organism: Anethum foeniculum (assembly GCA_003724115.2). Taxonomy (NCBI): domain Eukaryota; kingdom Viridiplantae; phylum Streptophyta; class Magnoliopsida; order Apiales; family Apiaceae; genus Anethum; species Anethum foeniculum. Next base: position 11,950 of record PHNY01139910.1, read on the forward strand.
TAGTTGATCTATAGTGAACAGAGTTGTACTACCTGAATATGGGTACTTGTCTCATTTGTGGAACCTCTTCTTGTAAAAGGGTTCACTGGACTATGAAAAAGGAGAATGAAAGCGAGTCAGTCTGTTCTGTCCATTCAGTATTCCCCGATCCAGTCTTCCCATGCTATTTCTTCTGTCTATATAACCGACACTAATTGTGGAAACAGAATCTTAAAATACTTCACATTTGCAACACATCATGAAAAGTAAAAATACCAAGGGGCATGTCACCATTGTGATGGAGTTCGGACTTTGAAATATTAAGAATTTCTGTAAGATGTTATGAAATCCAGTGTTTAGTAATGTTAGTATTTTTTTTCTAGAGATAAAACAAATACATGTGACAAGCTTGCATATTTGTGGATTGTATATGAGAACCATTGCTGACTTATTCACTGTTTTTCTTGATGCTGCTTTCAGCAAGGAAGTCAAAGGTTATGGGCATTCGTGTTTGCAACTTACTGGGTTTCAATAGTTACGTATTACCTACTTTGGAATGCGTATAAACATGTATCAGACCTGAGAGCTGCAGCACTAGTGGCCCCTGTAGCGAGGCCTGAACAATTTGCTGTTGTTGTTAGAGACATACCGACTCCTCCCAAAGACCAAACAATAAAGGAACAAGTTGACACATTTTTCAGAGAAATCTACCCCGACACATTTTACAGATCATTGGTGGTAACAAACAACAAACAGGTATTTGCATAACCATGTTGTTTGATATCCCGCTTCAAGAATCTCTTTCTACATTCACTTTCCATTGAAATCGTACAGAATTTAAGCTTAGTATGGCACTTGTTCACTCATTCCCAGATTCACTTCATTTCAGAGAGTCCCAATTCGACTTGGTTTTAGAATCAATGGTCAAAATTTCGATATGCCAATTGTTTGTGATATATGGTAGTGTAGAAAGTTTATTATAAGGACTTTTGTAATTACTAGTACCTGGAACAGCTACAAGGTTATAAAATTATCAACCAAGTCCAAAAAATTTGGACTGTCTTTATTCAATATTCTACCATTTGACTTGAAGGTCTGGTGCTCTTTAAATTTTAATAAAACTCATGGAGTATTGTTATTTCCATGCCTAATTTTACCAACTCGTAATTTTTCTTCTGTTCTGTGCAACTGATTTGTGCACAAATAGCAAAAATTGTAGGATTCTGGATAACCTAGTCTTGTTTAATCCTGTAATTAATAAGGAAGGTATGTCCAAGTGAGTTTATTTCTGAAAAAATTAACTATTAGAAAGAAATTCTGGGGCCTCACGGTGGAGAGCCCAGATTGGTTTTCTTAGAAATAACTGTGCCTTTCTGTACATAGCCTGTTTGACACCTATTTTTGATGAACTTGCATAAATAATATTGCGGACATTAATGTATTACTTATGAACGGTATTAACGCATTGGGGTTGAGTAAACGTGTATCTTAGTGCAGGTGTAGCTTAATGTGGTTTAATATTTTAGGTAAACAAGATTTGGCAAGAGATGGAAGGGTACAAAAAGAAACTTGCACGTTCTGAAGCTGTATATGTCGAGTCCAAAACAGGACGCAACCCTCAAGGGACAAGACCAACATGCAGAACTGGGTTTCTTGGTCTTGTCGGTGAGAAGGTAGATACAATAGATCACTGTCATGAGAAGATTAATGAACTGATCCCAAAATTAGAAGCCGAGCAAAAAATCACTCTTAGGGAGAAACAACAGTCATCAGCTCTTGTTTTCTTCTCAAGTAGATTGACTGCAGCTTCTGCTTCTCAAAATCTACATTGCCGCAATGTAGACACATGGAGTGTCATGGACGCACCTGAACCCCGCCAGATTATATGGAGTAACCTTCCGACCAACTTTTATGAAAGGCAAATTCGACAATGTGTTGTATATTTCATTGTCTTTTTGACTATAGTGTTTTACATGATTCCAATTGGATTTGTTTCTGCATTTACAACTCTTTCGAATCTAATGAAGCTCCTCCCGTTTATGAATCCAATTGTACAGCAGAATGCGCTGAGGACAGTGTTAGAAGCTTACCTTCCTCAGCTTGCACTTATCATATTTCTGGCTTTGCTGCCAAAGTTTCTTTTGTTCTTATCTGTAACTGAGGGTATCTTTTCTGAGAGTCATGCTATCAGGGCTGCCTCAGGAAAATATTTTTATTTTTCCGTGTTGAATGTATTTATTGGAGTGACAGTGGGTGGAACCCTTTTCAGCACATTTAAGACCATCGAGAAAGATCCAAACATTATCGTTCCATTACTAGCCAGCAGTCTTCCTGGAAATGCAACTTTCTTCTTGACCTATGTGGCTCTCAAGTACGACCAGAACTTTATTGATTATATCATGCCATATTTCTTTTCCTTTTCGTTCATAGTTGTTCTTAAAGAGAAGTTTTCAGTGCTAGGAGACTGCATTTAAATTCTAAAATTTAAATAAGTCTATGGTGTGTACAGTAGTGCAGTACCATTTTGCTCGAAATGTTGTTAGTGATTAAATTGATGATGTTTTTATGTGTAAGAATCTTAAGTCAAGAGAATGTGGTATAATTACATGTGGCAATTGAGTGTTTGCTACAGTGATACAGTTGTTAAATAGAGGCTAGCCTAGTTGTGGTTTTCCTCTTTACTTGATACATAGAATTTACAGCATTCGAAATGTTATGGAACTATAAATAAATGATTTCACAATCTTGTGGTTTCAGGTTCTTTGTTGGCTATGGGCTTGAGCTTTCCAGGATGATTCCTTTAATTATATATCATCTAAAGAGGAAATATCTCTGTAAAACTGAAGCTGAGTTGAAGGAAGCATGGGCCCCTGGGGATCTGGGATACGGAACTAGAATTCCTGCTGATATGCTTATTCTCACAATTGTGCTTTGCTACTCTGTGATTGCTCCTGTAATAATTCCTTTTGGTGTGATATACTTTGGCTTGGGATGGCTCGTTCTTCGGAACCAGGTAATGATGACAAACTCTAGTGCTTTCAATTATATATACAATCACCAATCCATTTTTTTTTTGTTATTGTGTACAATGAAGTAAAAGCTGTCTCTTCTGATCAGGCACTAAAAGTCTTGGTTCCATCTTATGAAAGCTACGGAAAATTCTGGCCGCACATATATACTCGAATCATGGCTGCTCTGATCCTATTTCAAGTTACTATGTTTGGTTATTTTGGAGTTAAAAACTTCTACTACACTGCAATCCTTATACCACTCCCAATATGTTCCTTAATCTTTGCATATATTTGCAAACAAAAGTTCTATCAGTTTTTCCACAACACAGCACTGGAGGTTGTTAGTCATGAAGTGAGGGAAATTCCAAACATGGAACACGTATATCGCTCTTTTCTCCCACCCTCATTAGCTTCTGAAAAGCCTGATGATGATCAATTTGACGACGCACTGTCTCAAGCTTCCAAAACAGGTTCTGCTGTTTGACAAAACATTTTAGTAATCATCCTGAATCTTCAGAGATTAGAAGCTTTCTGCACGGTTTTAGTTTCGCTTTCTGCACAGTTTCAAAATGCAGGATATATATGATACAGATTGCAAGATTTAGAAACATGTGATGTATTTGTAAATAGTGTGTGATAGGTAGTCGCTACATCTGATGTTGTGATAGTAAGCCACACTTGAAGTTCATTGTATGACTTGCCTGTGTTATTCAATTCTATGTGAAAAGTTCGAAAATTATATCTTCCAGTTAGTTGGAGCTCTTTCAGCTGAATTTAGTTGTTGCAGTTATTTAGGTTTTTTCAAAGAGGCTATCTTGTATATCTCTACATTGTTATACAAAATCCCTGTTGTAGTTGTTTAGGTTTTCTTTTAAAGAGGCTATCTCGTACATCTGTACATTGTTATACAAAATCCCTTTACTCTTTAGGATCTGATGTATGGCAGGGTAAGAGCAACTCCAACAACCTCATAATTGCATTTTCACTATAACTAATATAATTAAATTGGCTCTTAAGTATTTAGGAGATAAAATCAAACAATTTCTCCAATAATTCTCCTTAAACTTACTGCCTAGCTATCCTTTTACTCATTAAAGACATTCATGTTGGATGCATGGGTAAGAAAGAAATAATATAATAATAATTTAGGAGGGAGTATTCACTCCTAACAATGAGGAAGCTTTTGAAGCTCCTAATGTTATAGAGAGGTGCAAGGAGCTCGTTGGATACAAAATTTATCTCTATTTCTTCAAAATTTGACTTATATATTTTATATGCACTATAAAATGCAATGTCAGACACTTTCTTCGGAATGTAAAGAAATAGGTGGGGGGAAATGTAAAGAAATTGGTGGGATGGAGGGAATATGCTGTATTTTTGGGATTACCAAAAGCTGTAATAGTGATTGCCATTATTTCTTTAAAAATCCGGATAATACATATTGTATATTGATTTATATCTGCGGAAGTAAGGGTTACATGACCTGACTCTAATATCATGACAAATTATTAAAAGTGTTCTTTATTATTCAATCATTCAATCTCTCAGAATAATGTATTTGAGGTTATGTATATATACCTCAATATTATAATTTTTTAACTTTATAATAAATAAATATCCAAAATATAATATATATTCCTAGCAGTTGCCAAAGTAAAAGTTATCAAGGTATGTAAAAGAATTTCACTATTCTCGAGGTAGTAGAGTTGTAACAGTTAACTGGTTGGATGATGACAAACTCAGGTTGCTAGAAAAATGATCTGCTTGAAACAAATATCTCTCCATGAAAAAACCAGGTTGCTTAGGATGAGGCAGTTTCATATTACTGCTTAACATCAGAACCACCTGTGACATGACCGGCCTGTCCTTGGGATCATGTTGAACGCACAATAATCCAATTTGAATTACTCGAAAGACTTCAAAATATTCACTGGGCCCCAAGATCACGCCATTAATAAGTTGCAACAATTTGTCTTGTTTGTAGCTCATCCATGCCTAAAATTTAGTTACGTGTTTAGAGGCAGACAAGCAAATAGCATAAGGAATGTTATATATATACTAATACTCACATGCCCTAGAAGGTTTAAGTTGTGATCAGGATGACTGAATAATCTGTTTTTCACTCCACTGACTATCTCTACTAGTAAAACGCCAAAGCTGTAGACATCAGACTTGACAGAAAATTGTCCATCAATAGCATACTCCGGGGACATGTAACCACTGCCAGATATAAATGGACATCAATTATCAAATACGATGCCCAGGAAACAGTAAAATTGCAATGTCGTAAAGACTCTTACTATGTCCCAACAACTCTTGAAGTATTTGCTTCAGTTTCATTTCCTCCAAAACTTCTTGCCATGCCAAAGTCTGAAATCTTTGGATTCATATCATGATCGAGTAATATGTTACTGGCTTTGATATCTCTATGTATGATTCTTAGCTTCGAATCTTGATGAAGATATACAAGTCCCCTAGCAATGCCATTTATTATATTGTATAGCTTCGGCCATTCCATTATGTTTCTTACGTTATTATCTGTTCATATATATGTCATCAAATTAGTCTACTTGGTCTGAATATGAAGATAAATCTCAGAAAAAGAGCATAACATATTGGGCCATACCAAATATGAATGAATCTAGGCCTTTGTTAGCCATATATTCATAGATTAAGATCCTTTCCCCTGTCTCTGTGCAGCAACCAAGAAGCGTCACCAGATTTCTGTGCTGAAGTTTGGCAATACACGAAACTTCATTTTTAAACTCATCTAGTCCTTGACTTGAATTTTTTGAAAGCCTTTTCACAGCTATTTCTTTCCCATCAGTCAACATACCCTGAAAATAATTGTGTGATACTTAATACATAATTCTATAACTGAATGTAAAATTTCTTCTACTCATACAGATCATGAATTAATAAATCTGTTTAACTCCATAATAAAATAATAAACAGTTGTAATAGCTTATTACGGACACTCCTGTTAGGCACTTGTATGCGTAAAACTGTTTTATACCTGCAGTTTATTCCAGTAGTGACAATCTAGTTGCAGATAAACTTTTGATACAGTATAGTATGACAATGTTGGGTGATTGCACACATTGAATTTTTTTTACCTATAATGCACATGCTATGTATCACCACAATTACCTTGTATACAGGTCCAAAGCCACCCTCTCCAAGTTTCTTTTCTTGGGAGAAGTTACTTGTGGCATCTGCAATGCTTTTGAAGTCAAATAATGGCAACTCCATATCTTCATTCTCAATTTTGGTCAGGGCAACACTTTCTGCATTCAATTTCAAGCTTTCTGCAAGTTTGAAATTGAATAAATTCGGTGTTTGAAAATTCGATCATAGATTTAGAGGTCATGCATTGTTTTCCAAGAAGGTAGGATCTTCTCTTCGTCAAAATTTTAAGTCTTTTTGAGTTGGATAAAGTTATTGTAGGAGTGAATTTATTTACCTTTTTTCAGCAGTTTTCTCTTCTTGTATACTCGAAGGAATATTAGGCTGACTAGCACTACTGATAGTACTGAAGTAATGAAAATGAAACGAATTTGTACTCCAGAACTTTGGCTTTTAACTGTGTTACACAAAAATATTAAAGTTATAAAAGAAACTGTCTAAAAGCAAAAAAAAATAAAAATTTATGGTAGTATTCTCATAAAGCAAAGAGTTGAATAAAAAGTGAAGACACAAATTTATCGCAAAGTTTGACTTACCTAGTTCAGACGACGGCATTTTTACATAGATATCTTCTCCATCTTCTGCATAGTCACTAATATCTATTAGGTCACTAAACCATAAGAGACATCCATGTCCACCTCTTCTGGCATCTGCATTTGCATAGGCTGTACAAGAACAGTTTTTCAGGCACAATCTTTCACATTCCTGAAGGTTCATTTTCATGTTATACCAAGAGTGACGTGTGTCTGGTAACTTCACACCGGAATATTTCACAAAACCCTCATCAGTCCCACAGACTAGATTAGTCCTGCGGATGCATCCACTGGACCAATCTGCTGTTTTCCACTTCTCTTGGAATTTCGGAACAAATCCTCTCAAGCATTCACATCTGGGACTTTTCTTTATTCTACATGTACCATAACCACCGCACAGTCCATAATGATCACAGTCAGTATCCAGTAGACTAACGTAAACCGTCCAAATTTGTTCTTGATCATTCCATACAAGAATTTTTGAATCTCCGGTTGGAGTCAGTACAAACCTCATAATAGCAGTTGTATTGATGAGATGGAACGTATAATAGATTTCCTTTTCATTGAAAACAAAAGCGGCTTCATAAATTCCGTTCGAGCTCTGTTTGGCTAGGCCTTTAAAACCATAACCATTCCATCGTCCAGTCCTCGCCAAAATCACTGCACCTTTTGACACAAGAAACTGTGGAAAACCGTTAGGATCAAGTCGGTGGGTAAAACTGCCTTGAGATGGATCAACGACACTTCTCCATGATGAAAAGATCCTGTTTACACCAGTGACCAGGTCTATTCCAAACTTCATGCCAGGTAACAAATTGTCTCCGGGGTGATCAAAGCTCTGCCATATAAAATCTTCTATGTTGTTGAGATCGGGATCGTCATCTCTTAGAACCAAATTTCCTGTATCTAATAGTTGTACAGCAGGATTCTTCATTGATCTAGGCGTACTCATGGACCAAATTACACCAGCACTACTATTAATCGTTTGCAATGTGATTCCCCTGCCATTGAGCTTTACTAAGCCTGAGGTATTCTTTAAAGGACGGTCTCTATTAGCAACCCATACAACTGTCCCTCTGGATATTTTCTTGTACCAGATGCCCAGATATCGATTCGTTGAACTGCCAGGGCTGAAGAATCCGAATTCGAACTCTCCACCTGCTGATGTGATAGTGTCACCATCTCGAAAAGTCTGATGTGTTCTGATGGTGTCTCCTGCCTCGGGGTTTATCAAGGCAGAGGATAAAATGCAGCAAAACAAAACGATAATAGTTAACTCCATTGTATTGCATACTCCTGTAGCCATGTTTGTAGTTTACATAATGCAACCACAAGCCAATTTAGCACTTGGGTGCATTTCCAGGAAATCTCACCACATGGGTGCTTTAAATACTTCAGTAGTAGTTGAAGCTTGACTTGACCTGAAGTCACATCATGGTCATGAGTCAGCTTCTATTTCATCAAGCAGAATGTTCAATTCCAAATAATTTAATGGTAAGCAGTGGGTTTTAATGGTAAAATTGTTCCGAATGTAAGCAAATAACATTGTAGCAGCCAGTTTTATATATTTTAAAGTAACAGATGGTCCAGACCAAATAATTTGATGCCGTGTGCTAAATTACCTAAACTATGCTATGCATGACTACTTCAAAAAGAAAAATTACTTCCAACTTATGTTAGCAGAAGCATACTCGGTCAATCAAACCTGATTATAAGTTGTTTACCATTTCTCCAAACTGCGACTTGCATTCTCCTTTCTCTCTTCCAAATTCCCTAGTAACTTCTGCAAGTCTACCCTCCAATACGCCCAACCTCTCATCCAAAGAATTCAAACGTGTCCCGTCTGCCATTGATTCAAGCAAGCAGCTGCTCTGATACCACTTGTAAACTATTTTTGTAATTTTCAGATTTTTAGAATACGATAAATCGAAAGCAAGGTAAAAAAACAGTAAATCAAATACTGAATTAAAATATACTGAAAAGTAAAATACAGGAATGAATACAACCATGGAAAAACTAATCACCAGTCCGCCCTCCTGTCTCCTCCTGACTAAATACCACCTCCTGGACACGTTTCACAAACTGGTTGGCTGATAGCTCATACCGTTATGGCACATGATCCAAGAATGATGCTGTTGAGCAATGTTTAATACGACAACCTTTACATAATATTCCTGAATAACTTACTTAAATAATTTCAACTATTTTAACTAATATAGCTAAAATAGTTACAATTTCTACCAATAAAAAATTAATTTCCCTCCTTTTTAACTAACATCATGTGAACTACTAGTAGCTGTCTCTTCTGATCAGGCACTAAAAGTCTTGGTTCCATCTTATGCAAGCTACGGAAAATTCTGATCATGGCTGCCCTGATCCTATTTCAACTTACTATGTTTAGTTATTTTGGAGTTAAAAATTTCTACTACACTGCAATTCTTGTACCACTCCCTATATGTTCCTTAATCTTTGCATATATTTGCAAACAAAGGTTCTATCAGTTTTTCCACAACACAGCACTGGAGGTTGTTAGTCATGAAGTGAAGGAAATTCCAAACATGGAACACGTATATCGCTCTTTTCTCCCGCCCTCATTAGCTTCTGAAAAGCCTGATGATGATCAATTTGATGACGCACTGTCTCAAGCTTCAAAAACAGGTTCTGCTGTTTGACAAAACACTTTAGTAATCATCCTGAATCTTCAGAGATTAGAAGCTTTCTGCACAGTTTCAAAATGCAGGATATATATGATACAGATTGTAAGAGTTAGAAACATGTGATGTATTTCAGCTGTTAGTTAGAGGTCTTTCAGCTGAATTTAGTTGTTTAGGTTTTTTTAGAGAGGCTGTCTTGTACATCTCTACATTGTTATACAAAATCCCATTTTATGGTTGCAGTTGTTTAGGTTTTCTTTTAGAGAGGCTGAGCTTGTACAACTGCACATACATTGTTATACAAAATCCCTTTACTTATTAGGATCTGATGTATGGCAAGGTTAATAAGAGAAAGTACACACATTTCTAAAGTCAAATATCCTCCAATATTTACAATTTGTTTTTAATAATTAGTATATGTTCTAACAAATCTCCGGACAAGCGTGAATCAAAGTCTTTGGACGTTATTCCGTCACACTCCAATATTGAATGAACTATATGTGTAAATTGTAAGTATGTTAAATTTTAATATCTAGAGGGGGAAATATGGATAATGTATCATGCTGAAACGTTGAAAGAAAACATAGATTTTCAAATAGTTAGGCAGAGGAAAATGGGAATTTGAAGCTCATGGCAGCCATGGCCTCATGGGAAGTCTTAGGCTATTTACAAATCATGCAGATAGTCAGATACTTCAAGTGTTTACATTTTTGCTTGAGTTTGTTTCATAGAACATTACTTGAAGTAATATTTCATTACATTATGAAGTTGCGCAAGAAAAAAAAATTGTAGGAGTAATATTTTCAAGATAAACTTGTAATACGGTACAACTTTAATGCCTCCCCCCATACAAATCCCAGTCCCACATAACGTGATGAATGACTCTATTCACAAATTTTCTTCATAACAAACTTGCACAAATTTTCGTCATTCTATTCGTTCAACCAAATGCAGCACAGAAGTGGTATTAAAAATTGGATGATTTTTTTCCTTCTGAAAACATTCCTCTCCACAATTAGCCATAGATGACATTTCTAATAAGATCTTGGATACTTTCACAGAAAAGTCTGTAAATTTTTAATGAAATGTATGCATTGAACATCTATACTACAGAGTTGCAAGTATACAAGAGCAGAGCTTCATAATGTAACCTTCTACATTCCATAAAGAGAAGTCTAGATTTCTTTGACTTGTGTGATCTGTTCAGCATAACAATTACAAGGGCAATCTGCTAGAGACTTGAGATGCTGCAACAAGATGCAGAAAGCACATTCTGGTAACTTAAGGTACGAAGGATTGTCAATCAAAGCATTGGTTTGTAGACAAAAGAGGCAAGGAGGTGACAATCGGACAGGAGGGGGAATAAGGATGTTCTGTTATCCAAAAACCGGATGCTGGTCTAGTACCTTCACATTGATGCATTAATAAATACATTTGCGTAATTAATATTTACAGTGGTGCTTCACAAATTGAACCTTCCCCAGTCCCTAGTATGTAAATCACAAAAAAACTGCAGTACAAACAAAGCAGAAACAATAATTCACGTTATTATCATAGAAGGATGAAGCAAACTGGAATCAGAACTTTTAAAGCACAGATACGAGATCTGAAGATACTTGAGATTCTAGTTTCTTTTCCTTAACATGCCGATGTTCTTGACCTTTAAGTTCTTCAGCTGCATAGTTAAATGAGGTATAAGGGATACATTGTTAAATGACACAATAGAAATGGAAATAGATCCTAGTATAAACCAAAATATTCGAAATACTTAAAGAAAAGTATAGGTCGTGAGCATAGCTAATGTTACCTTGGTCTTCTGGTGTCTCTGGACGCTGGAAAAATTATCACCTCCTTCAAACTTCCTCTGTAGTAGTTGAGAAACTTGTGTAGTATTAGCTATAATATCAGTAAAGTTCATACAGATTATCTTAAATTATAACTGTTATAATAGAAACTTGAACCATTCTATAGGCCTAAATATAACCAAGTTTCTACATAGCTCTGTATAGAAACTAATAGGTCTAATGGCAACTTTTACGTTCTCCGTTCCAGAATTAGAAAATAGAAATATGAAGTTAATTAGTCAATATGTATCGTGTTACTTAGTTATGAGAACCATGAACAGTTACTTGGTTCCAGAGTTCGTATTTTGTATTGTTTCTTCTGGAATCTGAACCTTGAAATGGAAAGTTATGTTTCTGGCCACCAAATTAAAGAGGCATTTATGCCTGCAATTTCAAAGAATATTATGGAAAAAAGGAATAACTGGCATTTGGTGGAGAATCAATATTATGACAAGACGGGTATAGTTGGCCAATTCACAAACTTCACTCTAAAGACAAGCTATAAGGTGACTATTCAAATTCAATGAGAACTGCTGTCAGAATAAATTATTATTAATTAACGAAGACAGATAACTTAAGACTAGAGTAGTAAATCTTAACCTTGCCTTTATGTTTCTGCAGATTTTCGGGATCAATATAATGATGGCCTTCGCTAATTTTCCCATCATCTTTTCTGGTACCACTGTCCTTTTGATGGTGTGCGCCTGTATGAACGATACTCTTGTCCTTGTCTCTAATATCGTGTTTTACATATTTTTTGTTGTCAATGAAGTCACCATTCAACTCAAACATCTTTCTACGAGTTCCTTTCTCAGCCTGGTAAACATCATGATAAGTGATTCAGCAGAATACATTGTTGCATAATTACAGCTCGCAGTTGCAGCAAATTGGGAAACTAGTTTGTAGCTATTTTTCTTTTTGGTAGTGGTAAATTACAACTTCGTATGTATATACAATATTAACATGTATTCTATTTAGCAATCACATACATACAGGCATACACTAACAAAAGGGTAGCCCACCTCCAACTTGAAATCTGCTGCATGATGGTGGCTTAGAGCATCTCCAATAGAGGCACCCCAAGGGGGTGCCAAACATTGCCAACTCATCTAAAAAATTAATATTTTAGTTTGTCTCTCATCCATGTCTAAGTAAGCAACCTTTAACTCCAATAGGTAGCACCCTCTCAAGGTGCTTGAATGGTCCCCACATGATATCAAGAATAAATAAATAAATAAATTAAACATGATAGAAGAGGTAAGAGTCATATATAAATCTCATGTAAGAATTGTAGTTTAGCTATTTTGAGGGGGTGCCAAGAGGGTGCCAAAAGTTGGCCACTTCTCTTGGCACCTTTGAACCACCCTTGACACTCCAATAGGTTGGCACCCAAGAGTGTCATGCCACATAAGATTTGGCACCCCTCTTGGCACCCCTCTTGGAGTTGCTCTTACTACTTTCTTCTGTCTCAGGCAAATGATGAGAATTAAGACCCATAAACAAAGATAAGTTGGATGATTCTTACATATGACAGGTCAGCATATGTTGCTTCCCGCATCTTGAAGGCTTCCCTGAGAATACCCATGTCAAATGGTTGCAAGTCCGGATGTCTATTCTCCACGGAAGATGCATTCTGAAAGAGTTGATCCAGTTCCATCCCTTCTCCTTTCTCGATTTTTGCTTCTCCGACGACATTGTGAAGATATCGAGTCTCTGATATCTCTACAGGAAGTAGCCTTTTGCAAAAAAACTCGTGATGGGGCCAGAGTTTGCATTGCTTTATCAGATCTACAGAACCACCAAGTTCTCTAGGTCCTAGAGTCCCAGTAAAAGACTCTGTTAGTTAAACATGGTTGTCCAAACAATCGAGAAGGATACAAATATTATAGAAAGCACACACCTCATATAGCTTAGATGCCATTTCTACAATTATAAAGTAACACAAATCTCGTAAACAATCCCAAAATTTATAATTCTTGCATGCGCTTAGCCGCTTAAAAATAATGATAAAAGAAAGGCAATAATGAGATTAGATTGGGTGGAAAGAGCACCAAAATCACATCACCTACACCTAAAACACCATGGGACTAGAAACTCAACTAAAATGCTAATCTGAGAAAGGTTCAAGCTCATAAGTCTAAATCTCAAGATTCTCTATTTACATAAATACGTAATAAATTTATAACTGATAACTCACAATTGTTAAGTTACCACTCGCTAGTTCTCCTAAAATCCTAAGGTGTTGGGTGGAGGATTTAATCGGATCACATATTATCATGATACTCCCCCTCAATTCAAACCCCTAAAGAAAGACTGGGAGACTTTAAAGAGGATTTTGAGATTTCCTAAGGTAACTATCAGACAAAGCTGGTGCAAATTTCCTGACAAAAAAAAAGCTGAATGCAAATTTTGAAATGCAAGAGGATTTTGAGATTATGGAAATGAGAACAATGGTGTCAAAGAATATGGGAGTAGATTGATGTCCATTGGCAATCAAATCAAACTTCTTGGTGGGAATCTTAATAGCCAAAGAGTGTTAGTAAACTTTTAGTCACTCCTCTGGAAAGGTGTGAATGCAAAAAAATTTCACTTGAAGAAATTCAAGATAATAAAGATTTATTAGAAGTGACATTTGGAGAGTTGATCAATCTGCTGCATGTCGTAAACCAAAAGAAAAGGAATGAGAAATGACAATGATGCAAATGTTGAAAATGCTTTATTGGCCAAGTTTGGTAATCAAAAGGGGGAAGGCAAATCCCAGAGTAGGGTTTATATGTTTAATGTGTATCCCCTTGTTGCTGAATCATCCAGTTCCAAATTTATAAGTGAATCATTCGGCAACATATGATTCGCTCAGCTTACTGAAAACTCAGGTCCGAATAAGTTAGATGGAAAAAATGAGTCAAAAAGATTATTGAATACAGCAGTGCCAAGCGGTAAACAATTGGCCCCTAATGATGTTGTTTGGATATGCTATGTGTAAGTGATAGTCTTTTTAAGACATCCTTCAAATATTCAACTGATTATTTAACATCAGATGATATATTAAATCACATACTTTGATATATCACCAATTATAAACCACACGAGATAGACTTCCCATCGTGAAGCTCTGATATACAGTGACAATATAACCAATACCAAGTGAAAAAGCAACTAAAAAAGATTCAACAACAAATAGTAGTTAGTTTTAAATAGAAAACAGTACAGCCTCCAAAGAATCACAATATTCATAAAATTGAGAAATATATAGTATGAAGACCCAGTAGGTGCAACTAATAAGTGCACAAAATGATGCAAGGGGTCCAGAGTTGAGGATTTTTGAACTCCTCCCGAAATTAATTTCTAAAAAGTGATGTTAGAGGTCCCAAAATTTTTACGACTGAAAATGTGGTAGTAGGCCATGTATAATTAAAAAAAAGTAGGTAATATAGGGGAAATTAAGTAATTATACATCCGTAACTGGCAGACCATCATTTGGAAAAGATTTTGGAACCTCTAACAAAATCTAAAAAAGACAGATTCTTATAGGGAAGACATAATATAAGTGATCATCAACATAAATCCGATCAATAACATGATAGATCACAAGAGTTTATGACGAACAATAGTATGATTTAAGAAGTAGGTAAAGACTAGATACAAGAAAACAACTCTCAAGTGAAATCTACTTCTTATTCCTTTACTAACTACTCCCTCCGTCCCACAATACAAGTCTCTTTTGGAAAAATTACGCATATTAAGAAATCATTAATTTGATAATGTTTTTCCACTTATACCCCTCATAAATGAATGAATATAGACTCTTACTCAACCCT
>PHNY01140010.1:2879-19646 GCA_003724115.2 Anethum foeniculum
TATTATACTCGTGTTTTCTGCAGAAGTGCAAGAGAGGACGCTGAGGAATTGTTATCACAAATCAATTATCACAAATCAGCAGGTAAATTCAAATTTATAATTTGAAATTGTTTTTATTTATATGTATAGATATTACGGTTAGTAATTAGTGTATTATACGATTGATATTGCGATGGATTTAGAGTTATCTGATAGTGATTTAGATGATTTCGGTTTACAAGGAGATGATATGGAAGAATTACGTGAGGCTTGTATGTTCGGTTGTGATGATTCGAGTTCCGAATTGGATGAGGATTTTGAATTGTATAGGAATATTAGGCAGAAGTTTTCGGGGAATGATGATCACGAGGAGGAGCCCTTGAATTTGAAACCTATTTGTGTGCTGCCTCCGGTGAATTTAGATAGTGATGATGATGATGATGATGGTTGTGATGGTGATTTGGAGATTCTTAAGGATATTCAGCGTAGGTTTAATGATTTTAGGGATTTTGGGAAGGATGTGGAAGGAGATGATGATTGTGATGGTGATTTGGAGATTCTTAAGAATATTCAGCGTAAGTATATGGATGAGGAAGGGGGGAGGAGTGAGGAGGGGGAGTCGGTTGTTATTGATTCGGAGAAGGAGAGTGAGGATGGGTTGAAGGGTTTGAATTCGAGTAATTGTGAGGCAGAGGTGGGTGTTGGTGATGGAGAGCGAATTTCGGGGTTTTTTGATGGGGATTTGGAGGGTACGGATACGGGGTTGCCTAAAGCTGCTCAGGCGTTTCTTGATGCGATTAAGAAGAATAGGTCGTGTCAGAAGTATTTGCGGAGTAAATTGATGCATTTAGAGTCGAGAATTGAGGAAAATGTCAAGTTGAGGAATAGGGTTAAGGCTTTGAAAGGGATTCAGTTTAGTTGTAAGAGGAGGACAGGGCTAGAGTTGTCGCAGAAAAAAGATGCGTTTCTTGAGTTGATTCAAGGTGCAAAGACGAGGGTTAATGCAAAAGTGAATGCGAAATGTACCCGTGTTATGAGTTATGCTCCTCAGGAGAATTGTCATGTTCCGAATTATAAGGCTATGGTTGAGAAATTTTCGGATTCCATGAATCGGGATAATTGGAGTAAACAAGATGATGTGAATCTTGTGAAGGGAATGAAGCAACAATTTCAAGATATGCTGCTTCAAAAGACATATCAGAATGCACAGGGATTTTCTGATTCGAATGAGTTTGATAGCATAGTTGCATCAATTAGTGATCATGACATTACTGACGAGAACTTGAAAGAATTCTTGCCTAAGGTTGATTGGGAGAAATTGGCTTCCATGTACACCAAGGGGCGATCAGGTGCAGAGTGTGAAGCGAGGTGGTTGAACTTTACAAATCCTTTGATCAATAAAAATTCATGGACAAAATCAGAAGAAAAAAAGCTTTTGTACATAATTCAGCATAAGGGGATTAGTAACTGGATGGATATTGCAGCATCGCTGGGAACGAATAGGACACCGTTTCAGTGTTTGGCACATTACCAGAGGAGTCTCAATCCTTCTATACTGAAACGGGATTGGACCGAGGATGAGGATGATAAACTCTCTGCTGCTGTAGCAATGTATGGTGAGAGTAATTGGGAGACTATTGCTTCTTCTGTCTTGGAAGGACGGACAGGTACCCAATGCTCTAATAGATGGACAAAATCACTTCACCCTAAGAGGAAGAGGATAGGGAAGTGGAATTCAAACGAAGACAAACGTCTAAGAGTAGCAGTGATGTTTTTTGGTGCTAAAAACTGGAGAAGTGTAGCTAAATATGTGCCTGAACGTGATCATGTGCAGTGTAGGGAAAGATGGAGTAATAGTTTGGATCCTTATGTTAACTTTGATGATTGGTCTGAAGAAGAAGATCAAAGATTGGAAGAAGCTTATCAAGAATATGGACCCTCCTGGAATAAGATTGCCTCGTGTGTGACTAAACGTACGGATAACCAGTGTCTTAGAAGATGGAAGATTCTGTTTCCAGATGAATTCCCTAAGCTTCAAGTGGCTAGAAAAATAAGAAAGATAGCTTTACCTGCAAATTTTGTGGATCGGGAAGCAAGAAGACCTGCCATTGGGCCAAGTGATTTTGTCCATCTTCGATTGACAGATTCTGTTCCTAAAGCTAAAAAGATGAACTCTTGTGGAAAGAGAAAGAGGAAATTGAAAGATTTCTCAAAAGGACGGACTCGTGTGGACTCCAGGAAGATTCCTGTGTCTTCTGCAAATAGTTACGTTTCTAAACTTAGATCTGGAAAGCACAAAAAGGCTGCTCAAGAAAGTTGTGATGGTGACGAGCACCCCACTCATGAGGTGCATACTGCTAGCAGAGAGAAGAAAGAAGAAGACAAGGAAAGGCCTCTGAGGTGCTCAACACCAGAAATTATGGATAGTTTGAACTCGAGGCGGTCCGCTGTTAGCAGAAAAAGGCCCAGAGGCAATGTTAGCAACCAGCCACGAAGAAGCCAAAGAATTTTATCGTCTTCCATGAAACTTTCGAAGCATCTACCTCGTCAGTGTGCTAGAAGCAACGAAATGGTTGATGCTTCCAATATTATGGTGTTGCTGCCAAGCGGTCAACATCTGAACTTGCAGAACTTGATACCTCAAGTGAATCTGTTGTAGGCGAACACCAGAGGTCCAAAAGGTTACAGACTCTATAACTTCACCAGAGGACATAGAGGCAAATGTCTGAATCAAAAATTGGGAGATGATATCGCTCTTGCTAAATTTGTTTCAGTTTGAAGAAGAGGAAGATTAGCTCCCATTAATTGCGAGGGAATTTTCAATTTTGTCAGGGTACATACACGACGTATATGAATTTTGTAATTGATAGAACAGATTCTTGATTAGTATTGTGGAATACAATTATTAAGTTGTATTACAATATTGAACTCTCTTTTTTCACTTGTATGTATGTGGGTATATATTTATATTTTCCTTGTTATTATTGTTGGTTTCAGAATTTTTGATGTTTTTTTAATATTTTTTGGTTGCAGAGGTGGTGAAAGCTCTACTTGGGGGATCCTGATTCTTGCCATTTTGTTTATATACGTAAGTTGGTGTGTAATTTATCCTCAATGTAATTCTAAGCGGGGTCATTTGTCTTTGTAAATTGATTGAATTTCATCAAGTCTAACTCCCAAACTGCTAATTTTTTAACCTGTCTATAAAACTGAGATATATCAGTTGTGATACATTATAAGATAGTATTTTGCAATAATTTTTAAAATTAGACACCTTGAGATGAGTCCAGATGTCACTTACTGCTAATTTGCTAAAGGGCGCAAGTGGCTACCCTTACTCCCTAAGTTCTCATATACTGAATGCGTAGTAATATTGTTATGCATATTGATGTAAATTTGCTTAATTAGTTGATTTGGTCATGAATTTTTAATGTACTGATCATAGCTCCACTTCTTTCCCTCCATAATCTTGTCTTTGGTTCTTTTGTCCCGTTGTATTTTTCAGTTTTTCCTTCCCTCAACGTCGTCTTTAATTCTACAGTTATCCACATCTGATGCACGCTTCTTCTTGTCATATGTAATCTCTATATGTAATCTCTAATTCATGCGTGCTGTATCTGTTTTGCTGTTTAATCTTATATTTTTACAGTTTCCTTGGTGCAAAATGGTCTTTGATCATATGTTTTGTTGTAGCTGAGGACTGAGGTTTTAATACACAGTACATCAAGTTAAAAATGTGGACTTCATGTTTTTATCGTACGAGATAGGCTGCTGGCTTAATTGAGTCAAATAGACACCGCTGGTCCTATTCCGCAAAGCAATTTATAGTTGTATACGTGTTTTGACTTTTGATAGGCTGATAAGAATTTGGCCAGTATGAGTTCTTGTAGTGGGTTATTTACTGGCAGTTTTATTGTATGATCGAGTT
The DNA here is from genome assembly GCA_003724115.2 of Anethum foeniculum. Classification (NCBI taxonomy): domain Eukaryota; kingdom Viridiplantae; phylum Streptophyta; class Magnoliopsida; order Apiales; family Apiaceae; genus Anethum; species Anethum foeniculum. The sequence continues at coordinate 6,787 of PHNY01140010.1, forward strand.
GCCTGGAATGTGTACTTATGACTTGTGGATTTTACTATCACCATACATTTTGGGAGTTTGTTGAACAGTATAAATTTTAGTTAGTGAGTTTGGTTTGTGCTTTTTAACTCCCAACTACTTGTAAACAAAATACGATCATTTGTTGCTGAACAGTATATTCTAGTTAGAGAGTTTAGTATGTGCTTATGACCTCCCGACTACGTGTAGGCAAATTATGGTCATATGGAGAACTTGACGAAGACTAGGATACATATGTGAATGCAGACGGCGTCAAATGTGCAAAGGAGTCTGTCAGGAAAGTAACAGCACTTAGAAAGAAGTATTCAATGGTAATATCTTCCCTGTACATCAAATTTCTACTACTCTCGAGGAACTTTTTTCTGCTGTCCTCCTTAATTAAATTAAGTTGACAACCAGTACTCTAGATCGTGTCTATACTATATATCCATCGACTCGAAATTTAACTGTTAATTGTTTACGTAGTACTTACAATGGTCGCGTTATCAAGGCAAACATTGAACTTTAAAAACATTTGTGTTAATTGTGTTGTTGAGGAAACTGATGAGGATTATGAAGATGATAAGTTCAGAGGAGAACAAAGCAAGAAAGCCATGGAGAGAACACCGAGACCAATAGTGAAGAAAAGGTTGAAGAGAAAAGAAAATGGTAAGGAATCTGTACATTCTTGCTCAAAAGATGGAAACTAAAGCAGAAATAGGCGCAGGAGGCAATTTAGTTGTTAATTTCAGAAATTGGTTGAAATTAAAGTTATTTTTTTGAATACTCAACCTGCCATGGAATTTCTCCCACCGTTAACTGTCGGAAATGAAGACAAATTGCTATTGGCTCTAAAAGTTTAGTTGTAGGGAATGATGACAAGTGACTATAAAGATAAGCTGTTCATGTATTTCATGGCTATGAGGAACTTTATAGGGCCACTTAAGCTTGTCGGAAAAGGAGATATTTAGTTTTCTTGGTTTCTGGTTTTGTTGAATAACAATTTGCGTGGTTTTTAAATTGCTCTTATCTTGTTAAAATCAAGGATTTATATGTATAGCTTCTCCCTGGTGGGAGCCTGAGTCTTGTACTTAGGCAAGGGAATAGCATAATGCTAAGTTGGTAATTTCATGATAGTATCGACCTGAGGCCCTTTAAATTAGGCAAAGCCCTGTTTTTAAATGCAACTGTATGTCTTGCTTTTGCCCAATACTCTTCGGGGTTTTTTTTTGTTCTTGATTTTTGTTAAGTTTTTATGCCATGATCAGGGACAGCGATAGAGTTTGCCACTAGAGTTGTGTTTGTGAAGTTGTTCATCAGATTTACATCTTTTCATTTTCATTACGAATGTTATCGTTTGTTTGTACATGTGTTAATACATTTTTCCCTTTTATTATTTTGTGGCCATTCCTGTTTAACCTGCCAGGGCAATAATTTTTTTTAAGTGTTTTGTGTATTTTCCCCGCTTGTGAATTAGAAAAAAACATGTCTACATTAGCATCTTGCAGCACCTAAAAGTATACTATGTGTTATCATGCAATTTGGCTCTTGTTTATCTTTTTCGCATTTTCTTCCATTAATATGGTTTAGTAATTTAGATATGTACTTTTATTGAACTCTAGGTGCATATAAAAATGAAGTGAATAGGTTAGAAGTGGCTAACAGTATTATAGTTGCAAACAATTTATTCCATTATCCGCCAACTGAGATTACAGTAACATCTTGTCCAACAATTTATCGCACTTCGTGTCAAGCCAAACATGCTTCTTTAGGTTAGTCGAGACTAATGGTATCTATTTAAGTCTTAATTGATTTTTCCTGGTTATATGTACTTTTGGACCTGATCTATTGATTAATTCTATTCATATTTGTAACAAGAGTGCCACTTTTGAGGGAGCAAATTTATTAATGTTAAACTGTCAAGCCGCCCTAGCAAACAATTAAATATTAAACCTTCCCCGATTCACCACCTCTTATTTCCGTAACCATTTCTATCATCAGAATTCTCTTCGACCTTTCTTCTCATATGTTGGGTTTATTATAATTTTTAACCAACTTTACTCAGGACTCACGTTCGATTTGTGGGCATCTTCATTAGTTCGATTTGTGAAGGTTTAAATTATATTCAATGACAAAGTTTGCACAAAAAGTATTTGAAGCTGAAGAATCAGAGCTTGCTTTGGTATTTTCCTTCTTTCTTCATTTGAATCCAAATATTTTTCTTTTTTTTTTTTGTCTTTTGTGCTCTTTTTCTAGTGTTTGGAACATGTTTACCAGGTGAGACTTTCAAACTTCTAATGAGGCGGGTCCCTTTAGAACCCCACTTTGATCTTAGTGTGTATACGAGTCCTTTAACTTTTTTTATAATCTACTGTTTGTAAACATTTATTTATGAATTTCCGCAATTAAATTCAAGGTTCTTCGAATGTATCTTAACTGCAACAATGAGTTATAAATAGTGCTGGTTACGTGGCCCTGTGATTGTCTGTGTTTTGTTATAGATATCTATTTGTAAATTGGAATCCAAAGTGTTCTATATCTGAAGCATGATCCTGTGTACATGTTTTTTAAACCTTGTATCAATTATATGTGGTGGTCACCAAATCTACAGTTTCTATTATAAGCGAACATGAAGTTCAAGTGAGTAATTATATTCCCAGGGACTAGATTAACCCTTACAATTTATACATTGCGACTCAGACAAAGCAGGGTTTGGAATATAAAAGATAATATTAGTTTTCACCAATGTTACAAGCGATAGTTATAGTCAACCAATAACAAAACTTTTCTATATATATCTGTTTGTGTTTTAATGGAGTTATATGTACAGATATGTGAGGTGACTTTGCTTGTGGTTTTACACTTGGTCGCATCTCAGTAATTTGTATCTGACCTACCCAAGGGAATCATTTTTGAAGTTAGTAGAATGGTAGACAATATCTTTGATCTTTTAAATTTCGTGTGGAGATATTTTGTTTTACCGTTTCAAGTCGGGTTTTGCTTTCTAAGAATTCAGAATCCTAAAATAAGTATAATAAAACTAGTGTATTTGTAAGTGCTGGCCCTAATTTATTGCTTATTCTGCTTAGTGTATGAACCGTCCCTTGCTACTGCATGCTGGATATACAAGACAATATCACTTAAAACTTCAGGTAAGAAAGTAACGGTGGTTGTTGCAGGAATTATACGATGAGTGCATGCATTATACAGATTTCAACAAGGTAAGAAAGTAACGGTAGTTGTTGCAGGAATTATACGATGAGTGCATGCATTATACAGATTTCAACAAGATTATCGGCATAAACTTGAAGAGGAGAACAGCTCCAGTGCTTCTCAAAGAGGTGCATTATTCTGGTTCTATAATACTTCCTGCTCAGAAGATATTAGTATACAATTCCAGTCCCCAGTAATGATTCTAAATGGCTTGTACGCTGGTAGGTAGCATTGTAATGTACTACGACCTTCAGTTTAGTGTAAAGGAGCTCTTTTTAATTTAGTTCTAGAGGTTTTTACCTTAATTGTCGATCTTTATATAAGAAATGCACATCTATATCTATTATACGGGAACATCCGTTGTTCCTAGCCTAACCCTTTCGAGGGTACTAAATCGCAGATACCTCCTTGTCTCCTTGCCTGCTTTTCTACCCTTGTCCTAATTAGTTAGTGAAATCATCAGTGTGTAGCCGATTTTAGTTTGACAGTCTTTAGAATCTCATGAGTCATAGCTGAATGGAAGTAGAGCAAATATTTTTATCCCCTTCTCCTCTATCTCCTTTGTGATTGAAGAAACCAAGGCTGATATGATCCAACTGTTGTTTGATCAGAACTGTCCAGATAATTTAACATATATGTTTTTGCTTTATTAAAACACGAGTGGGCTTAGAGTAACTTTTCAGGTTTGAATAGAGACTTCTGCCATATAAACATCTTGGTTCCTTGCAAAATTAAGCAAAAGGTCATATATATCTGTAACTAATCTCTACTAATTTGTATGGTAGTGTTTTAGTTTTGTTGTGTTCCAAAAAAGCAGATTTTGTATCCCAATATGGCAGCCTACATTCTTGGTAAGAAGTTATTAATCCTTCTGTATTTTTCATTTTTTTATATTTTGTTGAATATTTTGTTGACTTATTAGTTTAACAGTTTATAAAGAAAATTAACTTGTTTTTTTCCTGTTCATTTATTTTCTTATATTTGTGTGTTTTTAAGTAACAATGATCACTTAAAGGTTTATTTTTGCATTTAGCTATTGATTAGATTCTTGTTTTAGTCTACCTAACAAACTTGTGAAGTTCAATTCATTATCGCGTGGGGGCTTTCACAGTAGCTTGCTGGGTAGAAAGTCTTGCGCACACATATAAAGAAGTATACTACTTTACACCTTGTGTATGAAATGCAAGCTATATTCGAAACTTCTTAATGCAGCTGCACGAGATGTAAAACATCTCAATATGCAAGAAGTTGCTTTCAATTATTAGATAAAAAAGGGGCGGAACCATCTTTACATTTTTGTGTACCAGCTATGTGGCATAACATTATTCAGTGATGTTGATTTCACAATGGCAAGGCATTGCATTTCTTAGGTGACTTTGGTGTCAGTTAGCGAGATCACAAGGTAGCACGCTTGGTGTTTGGTGGATGCTTTGTGCAGTATGGATCAGTCGCCAAAGGAAAAAGCAAGGCTGCTACTGTACGTTTCTTTCCTTGACCCATCTTTGAGTTGGTTTATTGTGATTTAGGATTCATTTTGATTGTTTGGCACACTTTTACTTAAAGAATTCAATGTCGGTAGTCTTGAATTGTTCCTTCTCATAAAATAGTTTTGCTTTGACCGCTATGCTTCTCTTGGCTGTCCTATTAGCCTTATTATTAGAAAAGGTTATCATTTCAAAGTATATTTAAGTGATATGGTTTCTGATTATAATTTTGTAAGTATATGTGGCACTTGTCTCAGTCTCTGCTTACTTCTGTTTTCTGGCACTATTAGTTCAGGATCATATTAATGATGCAATTACTTAGCTGGCAAGACAAAAAGCTTGTCTAGTTTACCCAATAATATGGTTTTCTTTATAAGATATTCTAATCTTCTTACCCGGGGCATGCATAGTTTCTTTCCGCCTGCCTAGCTTATGGACCTTGAGGTTTCTTCTTTTCCTTTCAAGGTAAAACTGAGATTACGGCATATGCCTGAAATCAAACTTTCATATGGATGGCAATATCTTTTTTAAATTTGTTCCATTGATGTGTGCAGCTAGATATGTTTAAAATTTCAAGTGAAATTGTTAATCGTATTAATAGGTCTACATATATGAAGGTGGTTCACGAAATGGACTGAGAATATCATGGTCTCATGAAATAGACTGGATGTTGTAGCTCGCATACAAAGAGGTTTTACTTGACCAAGTTTTATTTCTGCATGTTATTGAACCAGAGCATACTACATGTGAACTTTTGTTCCTGTTTTTATTTATACATAGAAAAACTTGTTACCAGTCTCTGCTCTCCCTCGCCACTTCCCAGAGGATAGAAAACGATTTAAGAGTCCTTTGGTGAATATTTGGAGAACAAACTCTCCAATCTCCATTGTGTTGTCCTTCCATTGATTTCAGAAAAACATGACAGCGTTAAGATGTATCTGTAAAAACTAGCATTGATTGTTTAGATTTTCAAGCTCAATGTTATCAAATTCTGGTGTACCAGATCCTTTGTCAACAGATGCAAGTAGTGCTGATGACTCGGAAGGTACTCAACAGGTTCAGGATTAGTTAGGGTCAAAGCTGATATGAAGGAAAGGGATAACCAAAGTGCTCCTTAAAAATCTGGTATTGCTTGCTCTACAGTCGTACTGAGTTGGATTCATCCAGTGATGGCACACGATACAGAGATCCAAATTGTGAGACACTACATAAGCCATAGGGCTCTAATACTAACATTCATAATAATGATATAAACTTGCCATTGATGTATTATTTAAAGTTTCTTGGAAACTCGTCAAGTTGAACTTTTTTTCATTAGAAAGTTATAATTTATTAATTGTATGCAGATTTTTATCATTCCGTTTCTTAAAAATTGATCTAATAGAAGTAATATATATAATTAACATATTTGGTTGGCTATACTCGTAGAAGCATCAAAACTCTTAGATATAATTTTAACTATCACAATTATATATAATAACATTGAAGTATACGCCCTTCCCTTTAGATAAAAATTTATATAATCATTATTTTATCATATTTTAGCTAATAGTTTTCATTGCAAATGCTCTTGAGGAGCGTCCTTGTTTTAAAAGTTGTATATTCCTGACCTCAAATAATATGGTGCAATTAAAGGTGAATAATGTATATATTTTCAAAAAAAAAAGGTGAATAATGTATAAGATACAGAATAGACACACACTTTGCCAATTTTTGGGTAATAAAATGGTAATGGTGGAGCATTATAAAGTTAAATTAAATTAATATAGTCATTTGATTATGCAGGGATTGTTAGTAGGCGACACGGATGTTTAAAAGAGAGGGGACAAAAATTTAAATTAAAGTCTGATGGGGTCAATTATTTACAAATAATTGTATGTATAATCGTACTGGTACAGAACAGAGGCGCGCAGTGATAATTTTATCAAATCTTATTCCCTTTATTTTAATATGCCGTTTGACTTTTATGCACACAATTCTTAGTCTTTTGTTCACATAGTTAAAAAAATATTTTTTAAATTTTCTTTTTTTTTTAAAAATAAAATTTTGTTATATATTTTTAGTCACAAATTTTTTTAATATAAATTATAATTTTAACTATATGATCAAAAAACTTAGAATTATGTGCAGAGAAGTAAAATCGTATTAAACGATAGGGAGAGTATTTCAATTTCAAATATTTCGAAATTCTGGTTAGGTCACCTAAATTATGAGTTTATAACACATAAAAAACATACCTTCCACCTAGTTGTTTTTTAAAAAATGAATTATGAGCTTGTAACACATAAAAAACATGCATTACATCTAGTTTTTTTTCAAAAAAAAAGTACTTAATTATAGCGCATATTTTAAATATGTTCTTTAATAAAGTGGATAGCATCACCCTTAATTAACAACTAAATCACTAATCTACTTGTAAAATAATGATTTAAGTATATATTGACATGATGGATAGAGAGATTTTCTGTAGTTGTTTAATGCATAGTTTATTGACAAAAATTTAAGTAATGAGTGAAAAAGCCCGGTCTTTGCTTTCAAAAAGTTTCCAGAAACTTTAATGTTTCTTCATCATCTCATAAAGCTTCCAACATAATCATAACTTGAAACATTCTCAGCTCCTAGTCTCTCTCTCAGAAACCTCCTCTTCCTTCAATTTCTTTCAATTTTTTTTGTTGTTCTTGTAACATAAATATCCTGAATTGTTGAACAATAATAAAACTCTTGTTGTTACTTTGAAACAAGTTGATATATATAGATACTTTCAAGGATGCATGCTGTTGGAAGGCAAATGCAAAGATCAGGCTCCACTAGCTACCACCAGAGGCAGCTATCTGACAATTTTCTTGAACCAGGTGGTGGTTTTAATAAGAACAATAAATGGCTTCAGTCTCAGGTTCCCATTTCATTTATCTTATAATCTTATAAGTGTGTGTGTGAAACTAGATGTACAGTTTGAGTACAGATTTGTTCTTTAAGGATTATAAAGTTTAGGCTTTATGGTATTTACTGGTCTTATCTTGAACAGTTTAAAAAGTCATGCAACAGTAACTTTTCGATATCTTTTTAAGGGTAGAGGTAAGGTCTGCGTACATCTTACCTTCTCTTGAATATGGCGAGATATACTGGACATGTTTGGTTTGATTAATGTCTAGAGTTGTGGTGTTTAACTTGATTGATTTTTTCATCTGAGAACCTGTCTTTCATGTCGGCCTAATCGTTTAATATTTTCAAGTTAATAAGACTAATTAGAATACACAAATGGTCTTGTCTCTTTTCCTTTTTTTTTTTTTTCCCTTTCTTTTTGTGTGTGTGTGTACTTTGATACCACTTGTTTTACTAGTGTTAGGTAATTTAGTAATGAGGCTTTTGGGTGAAAATTTAATATCAGGATTCTGGTTTATATGGCTATAATGGAGGAGTTCAAGGTCCCAAGTTTAGTAAAAATGTGCAAAAGGGTGGCTTTACATCAGGAGGGGGAAATCAGAGTTCTTTAACTTCACCGTCAATGTCTCGTTCATCAAGCATGAGATTGTATGGCAGCAGTGGGATAGTGTCACCTAATGAGAACAGCCCCGGGTTATTTGATCTGAGCTCCTTTGATACTGAGTTATTATCTGAGGTCTGTCTTTTTGTAATTTCTGATTCTCAGTTTATGAAAATGTTCAAACTTACATTTATTACTGTATCACTTACTAATTGTTTCTGTTATGCAAATCCTACCAAGTCAACAATAATGTAAGACAGTAAAGTGAATTGGTAAATTTATGTGGCTACATGTAAACTTTATCTATCAATAAATTTTATTGGGCACGAGGCACTGAACTTCTTATGTTAAATCCTCAGTCACAAGGCTTAATTTGGTATAGTTTGCTTGATGTAAAAAATCGAATCACTGTTTGGTGTTGCAGGCTTTACCTGTTCTTGGTAAATGTATCGATGATCCCCACCTGCAGTTATTTGCCAAACATACAAATGATTCTCGTAGTACGCCAGAGAACAATCTTCAAAAGAGCTCTTCTGCAGAAAAAGATAGGACTAGTAATGTTGCTAAAATCAAAGTTGTGGTATTCCTCTTTCTCATTTTATTTTCTTCTCAATGCAATATATTCTGCATTGTTGCAAATTCGACATATATATATTTTTTTGACAAAGAATTCAACATTTAACTATATGAAGAATTTTTTTTTTTCAAATATATTCTCATGTTATTTTGCTAATAACTCCTGATTGAGCCTTTCAATTACGTGTCTGGAATTGGGAAAATAATAAAGTGAATGTCTAGAGATTCCTCATAGAATCTTCGTGAACTCTGTTTTTAGCCAAGGGATAATGAAACATTGTTTCTGATGCATGCACTCTAACTTTCTCTATTCCTGATACTAAATTCTGAATATCATATAACTACAGGTTCGTAAGAGACCACTTAATAAAAGGGAGGTTGCTAAGACAGAGGAAGACATTATAGCTATCGAATCAAATACTAATTCACTTTCCGTCCATGAGAAGAAATTCAAGGTATCTTACATATTAGTTTCCTGGTGGAGAGTTCTAATTAAAGCTTGGACATTGGCTTTGTGTTATACTTATAGTATGTTCAATCTTTATAGAACTTGAGAAATGTTAAAAGCTATTGATGTTCCTCTTGATACTCTGCTCAATACTGTATATCTGTATCCTTATTAGCAAAATTTGTTTGATGTTTAAGCCCTTACTGCGCTTCAACTTTTAACGCTCTCTATATCAGGAGTTATCGTATGCTTGTTCATATAGTTAGTTGGTGTTACTACTTATTAAATTATTGTCTCAACTGAAGTCTAATTATATTGATAGATGAATGATGTGTTTTCCAGAAAGTATATGTTCGTATAATTTGCAGTAAACGTGTGTGTATCATCATTTATATACTATGACTTATTAATATATGCATCTCTGAAATATAGTGAATGCATGTGATCCTCATAGTTAATTTCTTGTAGAGTATCTAATCCACCTTTTGCAGGTGGACTTAACTGAATATGTTGAGAGGCATGAATTTTTTTATGATGCTGTGCTGAATGAGAATGTCTCCAATGAAGAAGTGAGTACATATGTACAAGATAGATGCAGTTCTCCAACTTTACATCTATCTCTAATGATTATATTGATTACGGAGCCTCTTTCGCTGTTGTTATAGGTATACTCGGAGACAGTGGAGCCTATAATACCAATACTTTTTGAACGAACAAAAGCAACCTGCTTTGCATATGGCCAGACAGGCATGTTCTTATTTTTTCTAGACCCCCCCACCCCCTTCCTTGCGTTGCATCTCTGTGATTACTGTTTTAGAGCATTGCTGCAGTATTTTTACAGTCTTCTTGATTATTATATCTCTGCTGTTTCCGTGTTGAGTGGATAAAGTTAGTATGTACATTGATCTTTGGCTACTGATTTTATTTTCTGCCTTCTTTTATACTTGTTTCCGATACCTTGTGCAATCAACAGAGAAATAATCATTACAATTTTTGCTTCATTTTTTATGTTCAGGGAGTGGAAAGACCTATACAATGCAACCACTGCCACTTAAGGCATCCCAAGATATATTCAGGCTAATGCACTATAAATACCGGAACCAGGGATATCAACTGTTTGTCAGTTTCTTTGAAATATATGGAGGAAAGCTGTTTGATCTCCTCAATGATCGAAAGTGAGCTTGTTGGTTTGTGACTTTACATAACTCTATATATTAATGTAGCACCATAACCTTAAATAGTATGTTTGCAGAAAGCTTTGTATGAGGGAAGATGGGAAACAACAGGTCTGCATCGTGGGCTTGCAAGAATTTAGAGTATCAGATGTGGACACGATCAAGGAATTAATTGAGAGAGGCAATGCAACAAGGAGTACTGGCACAACTGGTGCAAATGAGGAATCCTCTAGATCACATGCTATACTGCAACTTGCAATCAAAAAAACTGTTGATGGAAAGGAATCAAAGCCTGGTCGTCTTGTTGGGAAGCTATCCTTCATAGATCTTGCTGGAAGTGAACGTGGTGCAGATACAACAGATAATGACAAACAAACAAGGTATGCATTGAGATGTGACATTATTAATGATGTCAAGGAGTGGTCCTGTAGAACAGTTGTATGCTGCCCAAGTACTCGTGAAAATAGATATCATTGTTTTAAATATTTTGTGCTAGAAGATCCAAAAGGCTATAAAAGTTGAACAGAATGTTTTTTCATATGAAGTATCACTTTGGAACTGTTAATTACTCAGTGGGAGTAAAATGCTTGTCAATTTCTGTTGTAGAATGGAAGGCGCTGAAATTAATAAAAGTTTACTTGCACTGAAGGAATGTATCAGAGCACTTGACAACGACCAGGGTCATATCCCCTTTAGAGGGAGTAAGCTCACTGAAGTTCTTAGAGACTCATTCGTTGGTGATTCGCGTACTGTTATGATATCATGCATTTCGCCAAACTCGGGATCTTGTGAACATACTCTAAACACATTAAGATATGCTGACAGGTAATGTGGACTAAATTTAGCAAAGTTTTTTTGCTCTGCATTTTTCTCCTAGTTAAAAATTTCGGATATTGTAATTTGTTGTTGACATCTGCTGATTGGTAATACATCATCGTAGAGTTAAGAGTCTATCCAAAGGAACCAGCAGCTTCAGGAAGGATACACTGTCTTCATCACTAAACATTAGAAGCTCAACACCTTTGCCCTTGTCTTCAGTTTCAACATCTGCATCAGGCTCTTCGGATAACCCAATAGAGGTCGCTAACGTGAGTAACAGATTTGGATGGCCTAAGAAAGGTGAAATGGAGCCTTCTGAATCTTTTACATTTGAAAGTGTCCCTAATGGACAAGTAGAAAGCAGTTCAACCTCACAGGTCTTTCTTGATAAATACAAGGGTCCGATAGAAACTCAAGTTGACGTAGTTGAAGACTATGATGAGAACTACGAGGATACTTGTGAACAAGACAATCGATTTCAGACAAGGAATTGCACTCAAGCAAATGCCAAGGATACGACAACATCTCAGGCTAAGAAATCACATTCAGACAAAGAAGTTGATGCTATCCTAAAGGTAATAACACTTGAAATATCTTGTAGCAGAGGTACCTTCAGTGATCAGGCTAATTAATCAAAAATTTCATTTCATTGTTCTTTACTCAGGAAGAGAATGATCTTGTAAATGCACATCGCAAACTCATTGAAGAGACTATGGACATTGTTAGAGAGGTGCGGCCATCTGCATTTATACTTCATGCACTTTTAGTATTGAGTATTTTCCTCCAAAATAACCAGTTTTCTTTTTTTCATGCAGGAGATGAACCTTTTGGTTCAAGTCGGCAATCCAGGAAATCAGCTCGATGAATATATTCACAAGTTAAACGTCATTCTTTCGCATAAGGCTGCAGGAGTTGTACAACTGCAGAATCGATTGGGCCAGTTCCGGAGCCATTTGCATGAGTACAATATCTTAGCTTCTTCAGGGCATTAATCGAGTTTATCCCGATATACAGACTAATTTGTTGGTCAAAAATGTCATGACTAATATTTGCTTTGCTGGTCTTTCCACCATAGAATTACAGGTTTTGGTGTGTGTTTTTCTGATTTATCCACATTGAAAGCTTGTTCTTACCATTGAAATAATGTTTTGTTAACTTCTCTGTCAGAATTTTTGTTGTGAGATATAGAGAACTTGGTGTCTACTAATTTGGTTTGGCTTTTACAAATTTGTAAGATATAGTGTACATTTTGCAATTCAAATAGGTTATTGTTCCCGGCCATTGTTCCCAGCCAACGTTCGATCGATGGGATACAACTGCAGCAACGAAACATTGCGACTGCCGCAATGAAACATTGCGGTAGGAGAGTACTGCCGCAATGAAACATTGCGGCAACAGTATCCCATCCAACTGTGGCCGGGGAACATGCCCCTAATGTATATGAGTTTGTAATACATGTCTATTCTGCCATTTTCATCATCATCATATATATAGGCTTGTAATTAGAGGTGGCCATTCGGGCGGGTTTGAACCGCCCGCTCGGGACCGGTTCGTACGGAGAACCATTGTTATTCGGCCCGAACCGGGCCGGTTCAAACCCGCACGATTCGTAAAAATTAACGAGCCGAATACGAATTTAATATTCGAAATTCGGGACCGAGCCC
>PHNY01140010.1:23531-38569 GCA_003724115.2 Anethum foeniculum
CATCATCTGTCTGTTTACTTTTGCGTTATTTTCTCTCTCAAGACTTAACCAAATGATATATATAGTGATTTTAGTAGCTTAAATGAGTCCCCGTGGAGACCGGATAGCTACTTGATAGAATCTGGTAAAAACAGTGGGCACTTTGATATAAAACCTGTATAGAAAGGCTACTCTACAGAAAAGATAATTATTGATTTGATATTGTAGTTGGCCCAGATTCTAGTTTGTGACCTTTGAACTGGTAAGAGAAAATTTCCCCAATTAAAACCCGAAATTTTAAATTATTGAAAAAACAGTGCCAGTGCTCAAAATTGGATACAAAAAATAATTTTAAAATACTTGGATAATATGTTAATATTTTTTGTTGGGTATAGTATGTCAATTTACATTATTTTAACAGGTGAAATTGGTATGAATTCACTGAATTTATTTTATATAATTACATAATTATTAATGTGCCACGTGACATTTAAAAATTATTTTGAAATCCAACCGTAGGTACTAGCATTTCCCTTGTTCACATTATTTACCTTGTGCACCAAGCCTTGATCAGGGTAAAATGTCCAGAATAAAACAAAGTATCTAGTACTGTTGCTATTAGTGCAAGCAGCAATGGTAAGAAAAGAATCTTTGCAATAGAGAAAAGTGCAAAATCCCACAACAAAATATAGTTTTCACTTGAAAGAGATTCTCACTCAAAAGCATTTGGAATTTGTTACCTCCACAGCCACAGGCAACATTAATGGTTGGGGTGCGCTGAATACTCTATATACTTTTTTCAAGGGTGTATAGGTGTATATAGTTAAGAATGAAATTTTTTCATTCAATAAAATTTATCATCTAATTCAAAGATATGTAAATATTTTCAGAAAATTAGATAATAGAATTCTAATATCGAAAAATAGAAATTCAGAGATTGAACTCCCCACTTACCTGAAAAAGTCAAAATAAATTCAATAATTTTTTTGACAATTGACATAAAACAGAAAGCCGAATAATATAAAATCTTCACAAAAACATATAAAAGGCGTTTAAATAAATTAAAAATAAATTCCAAGAACTAGAAATTAAGTTATATTATATTTCAAATTATTATGAGGTACCCTGAATAAAATCTAACTAAAGAGATTCCTTAGGTTAGAACTTGAATCATCATACTCTATATACTTTGGTATAACATTACAATGGTATATTTTTTTTTACGGATAATAGAAAGATTTATAATTGACCTTAACATAAGTGCCACCTATAGCGTAATGTTCAAAATTATCAGTACCAAATACCCCCATAATAAGAACAATCTTTTGTCGTGATAGGTGAGCTCCACGGCCTCAGATTCAGTGCAAGTCTTGCGGATCTCCCAAAACATCATATAAATTTCTTTTAGAAAAATTACCAAAACCCGTAACAGGACACATAAAAATACCAAAACATAACACACTAACATCCCAAAAAGATAGGCACGACAAACAACCTTGATAACAAGGTACTCAATAAGATTTCCTCTAAAAAGATTAGATCTCAATTTTATTGAAGAAAAGTGATAAAAAGAAGAGAGTATGGAAGAACGAAAGGGGAGAGGATGAAGAATAGGCAGGCGGAGAAGGGGCGGCTAGAAGGGGAGTCGACTCTCAAAATCCCCGGGTGCGAGAGAGAAAATTAGATAAATAATTATCGTGAGTTATGGTAATGAAAATTTTCCATTTTTTTCAAATTCTCCTTTATTAAACTGTACTTCATATGTCTTACGGTTTTACGAGCCCCGATATTATTGATTAATCATCAACAAATTACATAATTATTTAATTTTTAAAATTTGATTAATTAATAGTTACCAGCGAATAAATTATTAGATATATATTATAATTTCAATTAAATTTTAAATAATAATGAAATACAATAAAATCTTCATAAATTATTAGTCTATCAATTATTAACCTTTAAAATAATAATCTTTTCAGATCTGACTTAGACTTTTCAGATCTGACTTAGACCAGTTCAAAAAATGATCAACTTCGATAATATAGTAAGATAATAATTTTTAGCAATTTCTATAAAGATATATAGTATCAACAATTTCATAAATTAATAATTCTTTAAAATTATAAAATAATTTCTATTATAGTTTGGTAATATATGATTCGCTTTGTTGTCTGTTTTTCCATAAAATTAACATATTTTTAAAACTCATCCGTAATCTTCATTATTACATCCAAAGTTTGCATGTGTTATTTTTGAACGGATTAAAAAGTTGCTAGTGTCTTTGATTAAGTGCTTCTTTACGATTAAGTCGTAATTGGTCCCAAAAAGATGGAATCATATTCCGCCACGTTTTAAACATTATTTTCAAGAACAGTATTCACAATTATTTTGAAATTTGAACTTTGTACCTCTGGATTAGTGAATAACATTTATTTTATTTAAATTTATATAATTAAAATGTAATTTTATTTGACATCAATAATTTTTATAAAATAATAACTATTAATTAGTATCTCTCAAAATTAATAAAATTCTCTGATCCCGATATGTTAATTTATAGAATTTTATTATTTACAATACATAAATAAATATTGATTTATATTTAACTAATAAAATAAGAATACTAAAATAAATATAATTAAAATATTAAAATACATCAACTGCATTATCTGATTAATTCATAATTTATCGATTAATCGTAAACATTGAATTCTCATGTAATATTATTCTGTTATCACTAGAAGAAATAGGGTAGAACCGCTCGTGTTTTTGCGCGACCTGTTAAAGTTCTAAATCTATAATTTTAAATAGTTTTTTTTTATCACATAATTTAAAATAGTTATAATTGAATAAGTGTGACAATTCGTGTCAATTTCCGAGCCTTTTTTAAAAATCAGGTCAAATTTTATTTTCGAGTCAGGGATAAATCAAAGCCTACTGACCCAAATGTAGCCAACTTGGATAAACAATAAGCCCATCACATGCCCCAAAAGATCATGATTTGTTGGTGCACATAGTAGTAGTACTTTTGTTTTATAAACTGAATAGAAGTCTCAAATCTACTCGATGTTGGACTGGGGTGTTACAAACTTCTCCACTTAAACTCTTGACGTCATCGTCAAACTTGAACAAACTGCCCATAGGTACAAGATCGTTACTCCCTAGCTATTTTAGGATAATACCGGTTGCGTTTGTGTTCCCACCTCCGGATCTCTGTCCATTGTAGGATAATACCACTAGTCTTTGTGTTCCCACCTCCGACAACTTGACGCATCAAACTTTCGAGAGGCGGCTCTGATACCATATTTGATAATTTGGGTTAAAACCCAAGCCTT
Source organism: Anethum foeniculum (assembly GCA_003724115.2). Lineage (NCBI taxonomy): Eukaryota > Viridiplantae > Streptophyta > Magnoliopsida > Apiales > Apiaceae > Anethum > Anethum foeniculum. The sequence goes on from PHNY01140010.1 coordinate 26,849, forward strand.
TTTCGAAAATTGTGTCAAGTCTCGATTCCGAGTCTGATATAGACCGAAGTCAACTTGAAGAAATAACAAGCCTATCACATACCCTAAAAACGATCGTAATTTGTTGATGCACGTAGTAGGACTTTTGCCTTATAAACTCATAGAAAACTCAAAAGCCAAATCTACTCAACGTGACACTGAGATGTTACACTAAGATACGAGAATTCTCGAAATTATAAATTTGATTAAATCATAAAATATTGTGATTCATGGTGAATAGCAGTAAAACATCATTAAAGTTATTAAAAATGGAAGATATAGCTGTTATTCTTTGTATGATTGCGATTGACTGCCCCTTGCACTTAAGTAAACACTTGCTAACATGAAAAGCATGATTTTACATACATAAGTAAATATTCCCAAGATCATTGGAGCATGTTAGAATCTCAGCAGTCCCCGTATAGTCTACAAGCTATTATACTACGAATCTAACACGTATTATTCACTTTGAATCTTAAAAAGTGAATGGATTCCACACCAATTACATCTGTATCGGTTTCGCCTATAATAGAGCCCCGTAATCTCGTTCTTACTTTATCAAATTGGTGTTTCACTGGGCACTCTATTTACCAAAAATGAACTAAACAGGGAAAAAATGATCTTGCCAAGCTAAAATTGTGTCTCTTGCAGTCAAATTCTTCATCCTTTCCCTTTGCCTTTATAATAATCATATTTTTTATTTTATTCGGTCCGGAATATTTGTTTATTTATACTTTTTATTAATAAATAAAATCATAAAATCATGTTTTATTGGAACACAAAGTAACCAAGTACCAAAATACCAAATTTTGGTACTCTAGATAATTATATAACTATTTAAAATTTTATATTATTAAATCTCTGACATGAATTAACTTCTATCATTAAATTCTAACTACTAATATGAATGGAATTCTGTTCCATGTGGACTTTGTTTTCTATTCTTAGTTAGTGTCTATTCAAGCGTGGATTTATTTTTAAATTAAAAAATATTTTTAACAATAAATAAGTAATGGTAAATAATTTTATTGATATTTATTTACTTTTAAACTGAAAATTATTGATTTAACGAGTCTATTTGTTAGTGAGCAAGCGCCTATTTACTTTTAATTTAAAAAATTAATTTTTAATGGCAACAAATTTATGAGTTGTATTTAGATTTTAATAAGTAATATTCAAATAAGTAAAATAACATCTATTTACTTTTAATTTGAAAAATATTTTTTATCAATAATTAAGTTACATTAAATAAACTATATTACAAAAAGATAATTATGAAGTCATATTAAGTAATATTAAATTATGAACTATATTTAATAAGTAATAAAAATGTTTGGTTCGTAATATAGTTATACAATTTATTTTACAAAAGAATCATAAACGAAACTAACATGTTGGATTTGTATAATGAGTAAAACAACTATCATGTGCATAACTAGAATTATATAGCGAAATTCGATAACAACACTTGGGTTCAATTATTTTAACTACATTGTACTTATTTATTGTACATATTAGTTCTTTACAATTATAAATTTAATATTCGATACTTGTATTCTAATTTTAATTCATATTTCGCACGAGTATGAGACGGGTATAAGATTTAATTCTCTGCGGAATACTAATATACTCCCTCTGTTTGGAAATAATAGTCACTTGAGATTTCTGCACGTACTTTTAAAAGGTTTGACTACATAGTAAAAAATATTTTTTCTAAAATTTTCTTTTTTTGAATAAAAGTAATAAATTAAAATTTTTAATCACAAAAAAAATATTTAAAAAGTAATAATATTTACTATATGGTTAAACCTCTTAAAACTACGTGCGGAAAAGTCAAGCGACTATTATTTTCAGAGGGAGTAATAATATTTTTAATCACGGATATCAACTAGTAATTAATGAAATCATAAAATCCAAGTACTTCCTCGCTTCCTCTCCCTTCCTCCAGCGTGGCTGATTTGATTTTTCAATGATTAAATTTTTTAAGATTTAAATCGTAAATTAATATTATATCTATCCCTCCGATTGTTTACATTGAGTATGAACATGGAGATTAAGAAAAAGTATAAATTAGTAATAAAAAGTAAAAATAGTGAGTGTGGTGGTGTGATCGGTCAATATTTAATATATAAAGTGAGTGTATTAGAGAAAAATAATGGATGTAGTTAATTTTTATATTATAAAATTTTATTATTTTTGGTAACAAATTTGAAATTTAAAGAATTGAGAGGAACATAAAAAAAAAGCGTTAAAAATAGATAGGACGAAGGAAGTACCATACGATTGGAAACACATATTATCAAAAAATATGTTTAATTTATTCCTATATTTTAGATTTTCAAAATTATAATATATATTTTCAATTTTCATCCAAAGTCGGTTAAATTTAATCGTTGAAAGTCAAATGAGACACTTAATTGGCCACAAACTCACAGTTCTGGTTTTCCAATGACCAGTTTATATTTTCATAGTAATTATAAAATTAAATAAAGTAAAAGATAGATATATTCATGAATATAGTAACGATTTTTCTATAATGTGTCCAAGCGCACAAGCTAAGGACGAAAGTTTATAAATTTAAATTATTCTAATTGGTGTAATTTTTGTGCATACAGAAAGTCTACTACTATTTAAAAAAATTAGCAAAATAAATTTATTTTATAAATTTTCGCGTTTATAAAAAATTCGATATAATAAATAAGAAAAATAACATTACATGTGTTTTAGGTAAACACTGGACATTTGCGAAGGATTTCGAAAAAATGATATTGAGTTGATTAATTTTCCACGTGGTGGGACATAGTGAGAAGTATCCCATGACAGCTTCATAATAAATGGAAGTGGTCTCGAAAATTATACTCCCTCCGTCCAAATGAATTCTTATCTTTTGGATTGGACACGGAGATTAAGAAATAAGAATAAAGTATTATAAAGTGTAAGAAAAGTGGGTAAAGTGGTAGAACTATCAATATTTAAGTAATTGATTAGAAAAATAGTGAAAGTTAGTGGGAAGAAGTGGGTTCATTAAAATTTTTAAATTATTAAAACTTTACTATTTTTGGAAAGTTTTGAAATGTAAAGAATTGGATGGGACATCCCAAAATAAAAAATGATAAGAATTGAAATGCCCAGAGAAGAGTAATGCATACTCTAGGAAAGCTACTAAATTTGTCCTTCATGTAGCTGGGGATCATCGACAAGATAGAGGGATTTTAATAAAGATTCTTATCAGATGATTTTATATATAGTCAACACGACATCATTCTGTTCATGGGTGTTTTACAGAACCTTTATTATATAAGGATTTTTCTACCATGTGATTGTGGGCACATAATAAGCGCGAAATTTTATAAAATTTGGTTATTTTGATTAATTTAGCTTTTGTGTATGCAGGGGATCCACCACTACTTAAAAAAAGAACCAATCAATCAAAATGGTTCACTTTTATAAAATTTCGCGTTTATTGTGTGCCCATTGGCACATGGTAGAAAAACCGATTATATAATTACCCAAGAGGCTAAGATGATATTTTCAAATTATAGGAATATAATAATTAAATGATAATAAAATATAATAATATTTCTATTAACTCATTTTCCTAACCTTGTAGTTAAGTATTGAATGAGCTTATAATTTAACTTGGAATATAGGTTATAAAGATAGTAATTTTTTTGTTTCAATATAAGTGTTGCTTTGAATAATTATACTGAATTCAAAATGGATAAAAGTATCTCTTTTACATATATTTCTTAAAAAAATTATTTTTATAAATTAAAATTCTAATATTCAAATTTATATTCATAAAAATTTGGAAAAATAATATATAACTTTTTTTATATTTTAAAACACGTGCTTAAAGTGGAAGCGACTTTTATTTAAAACAGATAAATTACATAATACATAATCCTAATAAATTTCTATGCTAACATCTTATTAAAAGTTGAGTTTTTAATTTAATAATGTTAACTTGGACCGAACCGAGCCTAGCCTAGTTTATTAGCGGGTAAACGAATTTAAGTTCAGATAATAAGTTGAGACGTTTGTTTAACTTAAACAAGCTCAAATTTTTAATGAAATTTAAGTAATGAGTCGAGTCGAGTTTATTTTCAATTACTCTCTATTAATAAAATCAAAAACATATATACGAGTTCGAATTTAAGCTTATATCAAGTCAATTTATTGGGTCTGACGCGTACTTGTGTATAGTCATTTAACTAAACAAACTTGACTCGCATATGAGTACAAGTTCAATTCAATCAGTATCCAAATAAACGAGTGTGAACTCAAACTGCTAGGCTCGAGTTCGAAGTTACAGCTTCGCCAGGAGGCAGGATTTTAAACACCAATAGTAAAGGTACTAGCGATAATTTATTAATAACGACGAGCATCAAATAGCCAAATATTAAAGCTTCGGTAATTTTTTTTTGAAATAAATAGATAAATTTCAAGTAGTGGTGCAGTTGACCCTCAATCATTTCATCTCCACCATGCATTGAGTTGATTGTGTACTGTCATGAAATGTTGTTCCTTAATACTCCCTCCGTCCCATTAAGAAGTCCCATTAAGAAGTATACGTGCACTGTTTGCACGTATTTCGAGACTCCTATAAAGTGTAGTTTCATAATTTTTTTTTTAAATTTTCTTTTTCTGAATAAAAATTTAGACATTAAATTTTTATTCAGAAAAAAAAATTTAAAAAAATTATGAAACCATACTTTAAAGAAGTCTTAAAAAACGTGCCAAAAAGTAACGTAGAAAAATGAATGGGACAGAGGGAGTAGCTAGCTATCACTATATAACCAGAATATTTTCGACCTCACTCACACGTATTCCTTCCGTTTTTTTTATTTAACGTTTTGACTTTTGTCACAGATCTTTAGATGTTTTGATCCGATAGTAAAAAAAAATAATTTTGATTAATTCTTTTCTGAATTAAAATTTTAATTATTTATTTTTATTCACAAAAAAAATTAAAAATTAATAATTTTTACTATATTGTCAAAAAATCTAAAAATTTATGCCAAAAATCAAAACGTCAAATAAAAAAACAGAGAGAATACATACGTAACTTAATTGCTCTCTAGGTCTTATTCGTCTTGTTTGACAAAAATTACGTTTTAATTAATTACTCTATTTATCTCATAAATAAAAATGACTTATATTCATTTTATTTATTACTTCTATATATGTCTTATTACTTTCTTCTCTCGTAGTTGAAGGGGTTAATCATCAAACACATGACTTATTGAGTCCAAATATATCAATTGAGTACTCATTTCAAATTAATTTGAAAAATTGTATGAATGAGATCATTTTTCAATGACCAAATTGATACATAATTTTACTTTTTCAATGACTAAATTGATAGAAAAATTTAAATTAATGACTAAATTAAGTCAAATTTTCAATGAGTTACCAAAATAATACATTTGGAAAGTAAGTCATTTTAAGTGGGACTAAAATAATTTTATTTTTTCTCCTCGATTTTCACCTAAAAATATGGATACTGTATATAAGATGAGCTAGTTTGGTGTGCTTGTGCATGCATATATATATTCAAGCAGCTTGCAAAGAAGTTACAACTGGTTTACCATATACAAGGCACCCCAACAATCAGCGTGACAATGGGCGTACCCAAGAGCTAGGTTGTTAGTTAATGGTAGTTATTACTATTTTCGAGGTGTCCCCCTCACATATTCCATCTGGTCCTTCACCACTCTCATCCTTCACTCAAATCTTCAAACATTCACATTCCATTCTTATTCCTTTTCTCTTTTCATTTTCACTACTACTTCTCTCCGGCTCGGTTCGGTTCGTTTACAGACACGTTTGGCTCTTAATGGACTACAACTACTTAAAAGAAATCGACGGCAAAAGACTGCATGATCCACTAATGATTCCTAAAACAATGACTACTTCAGCGTCTTCGAGAATTTTGGTTAAAGGACCGATCATAGTTGGAGCTGGACCATCAGGGCTAGCTGTAGCAGCCTGTCTAAAACAAAGAGGTATTCCAAGCTTAATTCTCGAAAGGGCTAATTGTTTAGCATCTTTATGGCAACTCAAAACTTATGATCGCCTTCGTCTTCACCTTCCTAAACACTTGTGTCAGCTTCCTCATATGCCATTCCCTTCACATTTCCCAACTTACCCTACTAAACAACAATTTGTCGCGTACCTGGAGTCATATGCACAATCTTTTCAAATCGAGCCGGAGTATAATACTACAGTTGTGAGTGCGGAGTTTGATCATAGTTGTAACTTTTGGAGAATGAAGACTAGTAAAGTGGGATTGAAAATTGAGGAGAGTATTTGTATTGAGTATGTTTGTCAATGGCTTGTTGTTGCAAGTGGTGAAAATGCTGAGGAGGTGAAACCGGATTTCGAAGGGATGGATGAATTTAGAGGTCCTATTATTCATACAAGCCATTACAAGAGTGGTGATCCGTTTCGCGATAAAAGGGTTTTGGTTGTCGGTTGTGGAAATTCAGGCATGGAGATCTGTTTGGATCTTTGCAACTATAATGCTCGTCCTTCTCTTGTTGTTAGAGACACAGTATGTCTACTATACTATATTTTCCACTCTTCAAAAGTAATCTTTTCTTTTTTCCTTTTTAGGTCTAGCAAAACATCTTAAAATACATTAGCAAGTGTAATCTTAGTTAATAAGTGTCGCACACTTTTTTTGTGGACTTTACCTTCAAACTCGCACACACATGTTTCCACTAAACCTTGAATGGTCTCAACAAACATCTTTTGGTTCGGTATTGACATAGTTTATCGATTTTTTAAGTACATGGGGAGGAATGTGAAAATCTACCTCTTCCAGGAAAAACGATTTCTTAATTCTTCATTCTTCTGAACGAGGATAAGCCGCTTATATCTTACCCTCCCCACAGCACTCTCGATAAGTGGTATATATTCTGTATGTTTGGTTTGGTTTGGTACCTCTTTTATGAAAATTGACTTCTTTATTACACCTATATTCAAATATTAAGATCAAGAATACTTTGTTTAAGCAAATTGGGTCTAGTTAGATACATGTCTTTCTGTTTAGGGTTTAAGTTAACTATATTGCTCTTCAGAAGATATTTTGTGTAAAATGTAGAAGATGCACTCCTATTATAAGTACAAATATAACAATAAGGTAACTAGTGCACTAGTCCTTTTCTAACTTTCTTGGATTTCGTTTGCATGCGCAGTACTAGTGAAGAGAGGGCCAATCTGCATCTAATAATTCTATAAATTGCCATTCAGAATATTCCTTTTCTTGTAGTTCTCTGTAAAAATCATCACACTTCCATTTTAAAGATTCTAAAGTGCTTAGATTCTGCTAGCACGGGTTATTCACTACAAGAAACAGGGCCTTTATTTACATGAAATTTTTATTATTATTTCGATTTACTTTTTTTATGTATTGTTGCAGTTGCATGTTTTGCCCCAAGAGATGCTAGGGAGATCAACTTTCGCAGTGTCCATGTGGTTGCTCAAGTGGCTGCCCATGCGGCTTGTGGATAGTTTTTTGCTACTTGTTTCACGTCTCACAATCGGTGACACGGATCGACTCGGACTTTATAGACCTAAAATTGGTCCCCTCGAATTAAAGAAAAGAACAGGGAAGACACCCGTATTAGATGTTGGAACTCTTGCAAAGATTAGAAATGGAAGTATCAAGGTAATCAAACTCTCGATTTCTATACCGAAACATTCAGATATTAATCAAAAATGTTTAAATGTTAAGTAACCGCCTCTTCAAAAACCTCAAGGTATGTTAGTGTTAAGTAAACATTTCATCTAAAATCTTAAAGTGGCAGAGTAAGGCTTTAACAGGATCTTATACTATTCAACAATTAGTCGAGATAACTTAAAACAGACGGATAACCTAAAAGTTTAGTAGAGGAGTTTAAAAAGCATATTGTGGTAATAATAAATGCTAATTGTTCGTGTATGTAAACATTCGAATGTTAATGTAGGTGTTTCCTGGTGTGAAGAGGTTCACAAGTCATGCAATAGAGTTCGTAGATGGGAAATCGGAAGATTTTGATGCTATAATCTTAGCAACAGGCTACAAAAACAATATACCATCTTGGTTAAAGGTAAGATTTTGAATTTTTTAGCTAGCTTCAGTTCATAATCCCTCAATCATTCTCAACTGTATTGCTATATTTTCAGGATAACGTTTTGTTTTCAAAAAAAGATGGACATTCCAAGAAACCATTCCCGGAAGGATGGAAAGGCGAAAATGGTCTATATTCTGTTGGATTCGCGAAGCGTGGCTTACTCGGTACCTCAATGGATGCAGAGAGAGTTGCTGAAGACATCGAGCTGCAACGGAACTTAAAAGATTCATAAGGTCCTTTGCCAATTAGACAAAGGGGAAACAAGTTAACTTGGCATTGCAGTTGTATACAGTATATATAGTCTTGAGGTAGGAAAATTAAGTAGCCGTTTTTATGTATATAAATTATAAACACATGTTAATTATTTTGTGTAGATATAATTTTTTTTTTAGGGAGCAGTAATCAAGAGGGCGTGGATGATTAATATTTCTAATGTAAATGTGTTAAATTATGGTTTGCAATGAAAATTAAATTATATATTATCTTAATACATGTAATTGTTTGAGTAGAAAAAATTATTGTACCTATGGGCTATGTGTGAATATATATGTATCCATCCGAAAGTATACTACTAGAAAAAACGGCTAAATTCAACCGGTTAAATTTAACCGGCCATAAATTCAACCGGATCCCGTTGAATATGCAGTCAAAATGATATAAGTTAAAGTTGGAGTTAGAAAACTTGAACTCGGAAGATTTATAAGTTAAGTTACCAAAATGCGAGGTCTAGTGTGTACGGTGGTACCACTCAGTGGCGAAATCAGAATTTTAAAACTGTCGGGATTATAATTTATATAAGAACTAAAGTCCGGCTAATCATCTCAATATACATAGATAATTAGCAGCCACAATTACACAAGATTAGCTAATCAAGATCCCTCAAACCAATGAATTTGTATGAGATCTGACCAGAGATCAGAAAGGCAGATGCATAAGGAAAAAGGGCCAAAACATCTCCAGCACCTAAGTGGAGCGCACATAATAAAGGTCATATGAGAGTTGTCTTCAATTTATTTTTTTGCAGACTAAATAATCACACACTAGCTAATCTTCTCAAATGATCATTCGCAAAAATTTAAATAATTTTACGAAAAGAAGAAAATCGATATATCCTCGATATTAAATATAGTTGTTTCCTGTCCTTCTCACAGAGAATCAGCCCCACAAATGATATTCCTCAGTAATATTGATTAGCTAGAGCCCCAACAATATCTCCACCACAATTTCATCAAATTTATATGCTTGGTCCATTTCAATATTCAAGACAATTACGTACATAATTGCAGTCTGATGTATAATAACACTGATAAGATCATTATTTGATCCCTAATTCGCCATCTACGAAAGTGACAACACTAGCAAGATCAGTGGCATACATGAACCCTGCCCGTAAAAATGATTTATAAGCATGGGTCATGATAATGACATGAATAGTGTTGTAAGTTGTAACACACTATGGAGTATACTTGTTAGGGTTTCTGAGAAATGTAAATGGTAGGGTTTATCTGACTGGAGTTTATCGATATATGCATACGGATTGAATCAGAGAGAACGCGAATCATTGGGTTATCGATAAAGATATTATGCTCAAAGAGAGGGTTAGAGTGAGCATCAACATCAAAGGAGTACACTGATTAAATTTCCTCCTCCAAAATTCCAGTACTCTAGGACCAGCAATTGCATGGCCTACAAATAATTGATAGGGCCATCAAATCTCATGCATGCATGTCGCCATCTTGAGGTGTAAGAGATTATAATTGATTGTTTGTCCTCAGTCAGATTAGTATCATTAACGTCTAAGCACCCACATTAATTAGCTAGGGTTCCGAATTAAATCCTTTACTAAGAATTATTTCTTTGTTTATATATCAATAATGCATGAATCTTGTCGTACATGCTAATTAGACGACAATGTTTGTCGTCTAAGCATATACAACATTGGCTCAGTGATTTAGGTTTCAACTGTTATGTAGACACGAATTCGACTCTCGTTATCCAACATAACGACGAAGATTATTTTCTGAAAACAGTCTCTCCTACTAATAAAGAGTGTCGACTCTTAAATTGCACATATATGCATATAAAATTGAATAATAATTACTCATAATTTGTCATTACCTAGAATGATAAGTAAGTTCTTGTCATAGGCATGTTATAGTCACATATATCGTTGTATCAAGTTGCAGATCAGAAGTTAATAAGTTGAGAAGAAACTATATGGTCCATATACACGTGATGGCCAAATGGACAATACATGTCAAAACCCTGAGCATGCTTTCACAGAATGTACGGCACATATGGTGCCCATGATATAATTCATGCTTCTTGGTCCATCATATTAATACTCAAAATGCAGAATGGCATATATTCTGCATTAATAATTTATACAAATTAATATTGCTCCTACGCTGTTTTGTGGTCCAATAATTTATCGTTACTACTAACTACTTGTAATAATTTATGCAGGACCTATATTAATTTTAAGCCCCTTGTATGTGGACCAACAAATCAGGATCTATTCTAAAATTTGCGGAAATTTAGTAAAAATTACTTTATGAGACTCAAATCCAAAATATTGGAGTTTTTGAGTGTTGCATGCTTGTGCAGATTTCATCCACCTATAACCAGGATCATCTCTGCAACGAATACGAAAGTACATACTGACCTAAAATTTCTCGATCTAATGGAGGTATTTCATTGCTCCGTTGTATTAATTGAGATGTGGATGCTGAATTGCCAATTTTAGAGCAGTCCAGAATGCAGGGGCATGCAACAATGTGGGAATGTTGCAGGCATATGACATGACAAGTAGTTGAGGAAATTGAAGTATAAATTAGCCGATGGATTGATGTGTTCGGTATGATGGATATATTTCAACTACTAGGATTTAGAAGCCAAAATAAAACAAATACAGTAGAACCTCCCAGTCCCAGTCTAAGGATTGATTCTTTTTTACCTGCAGGGACCAAAGTGCAACCAGTAAAAACTTGATAAGTCAAATATGTATATATTTTTGAGTGATAAACAACTTATAAGTCAAGAGACAGACAATACAATACGATTTACTTTATGAAAAAGCACTTCGGTACTTTGTGAAAATATGTTCTGGGAAATTTTTATAAGTTTATGATAATCTTAAGAGTACAAAGCATAAAAGCGGCTAAAGATTTCATAAATTAGTAAAATGTTGGCTCGACTTTAAAAATGACAGTTTGGTGCTAAACTTATCTTCCGTCTTTTAAATAGGTGGCACCCGTAAAGTGCCGTTAACTATGCGCCGTTAACTAAATAAAAATACATTAAATTACAAGATGGTGGCTATGTTTTACCCCACTTTTTAAATTATTGGCTGGACAAAAAAATTTATTTTCTATAATCGATGTTCTTGATATGAATTGAAAAAGAAGAAAATACGAAAAATTTGAATCCCCTAAAAGAATACTTGTCAAAGAAAAAAAATCATAAAAGGGTATTTTTAATACAAGAAGGCCTATACAAAAATTTCTCGTTTTGATTCACTACAACAAAAAATAATATCTATAATCTTTATTAATAAGCGAAACCACTTTTTAATTAAATAATA
>PHNY01140139.1:2413-13595 GCA_003724115.2 Anethum foeniculum
TGATAATAATGTGACGAATAAGGGAAAAAACTAATGTGATTATCAGATTCCATAAGATTTAATTATTGTTGTCTCTACTAATTATGATTTAGGGATATCATAATTATGTGATTAATATCATAAATTAGGTTAGGGTATATATGTTTAAGAATGAACTCCGTAAAATTTCAGAAAAAAGAATAATATATTTATGTAATCCGAGTAATACATATGCATTGTATAAGTATTTTGGATTGATGATTTTTGAATGTCAATATTATTAAGTGATCTGATAGTTCAGTCTCAGGGTGTATTCAATATGAATTTTAGAGAATTGATAATAATTCATAGATTTTGAAAGATTGTTGTTGATTTTAATTGTTCGCGGATTTTGACGGAGTTGATAAAAAAATCTTGCAGAGTCTTGCTGATTTTATGAAGTTTTTTTGAAATCCTTCAAATCTCATGTAATTTTGGGGGGTGTATTCAATCAATATGTATTCAATCAATACTTTTAAGGATTTTTTAGGATTTTCAAAGTCCACGGGTATTCAATTTGGATTTTGAAAAATCCTTTAAAATCTGGAGGTATTCAATTTGGATTGTAAAAAGTCCATTAAAATTCGAGAATATTCAATTTAAATTTTAAAAAATCCATTAAAATCTTGTTGTATTCAATTTAGATTTAAAAAATTCTATTGAAATCTGATGGTATTCAAAAGTCTATGAATTTTGTTTTATTTTAAAATTTTGTGGATTTTCATGGATTTGCTAGTACATTTTCAATCTTTTGATATCTCTCCATTATACATGAGATTTTGAAGGATTTTTGAAAAACTTCGCAAAATCATTAAGACTCTACAAGATTTTATCAACTCCGTCAAAATCTATAAACAATTAAAATCAACGAAAATCTTTTAAAATCCATGAACTATTATCAATCCCTTAAAATCTGAAATGAATACACCCCTTAGAGAGATTTCAAAAGATCAAAAATCCACTAGCAAATTCATCAAAATCCATGAAATTTTTAAATAAAAACAAGTCCATGAACTTTTGAATACCATCAGATTTTGATGAATTTTTTAAAATCTAAATTGAATATCACCAGATTTTAATAAACTTTTTAAAATCTAAATTGAATACACTTAGATTTTAATAAATTTTTTACAATCCAAATTAAATAACTCCAAATTTTAATTTTTTTTTAAAAATTCAAATTAAATAAACATGAACTTTAAAAATCCATAAAAATACTTCAGATTCTTGATTGAATATACCTTCCAAGTTAAGCGTAAGTTCACGAGGTGCACTTTACACTATGAAGAAAAATACAAAAAATGTTAGAGGGCTCACTAATTTACAAACTACAGCAGGCGGCCCATTTTAAGCCCTCTCTTTAGGCCTCAAGTCGTCCAACCAGTGGGCTTAGAGCGGTATGCATAGAAGCATAAATATTACAAGTTTACCCCGCCAGAATTGAGAACCCTATTTTACTTTTCCGATCTGTACTGTAATTTGATTTAGGCTCACTTTCTTCACTTATAAATAATAGTCTTATGTAATTATAAAATTATAAGACAGAATTGTTAGAGATCAGTATAGAATTAGTGCGCTTTGTTGTTTATTCGCTTGGGTTTTGCTTTCGATCTCCTTTGTATCTTCCTATCCGAAGATGAGTCGCTCCGGCCAGCCCCCAGATCTCAAGAAGTAATCTCTCTCCCCTTCTCCCTCCCTCCCTCGCTCGCTCTCTCTCCTTCTCTCCCCCTCTCGCTCTCTCTCTATCTCTCCCCCCTCTCGCTCTCTCTATCTCTCCCCCCCTCTCTCTCTCCTCTATATCTCTCTGTAGTTTAATTTATGTTCTAATTTGATTTTATGGATGTAGGTACATGGACAAGAAGCTTCAAAGTGAGTTCTCTTTTTTTATTTCGTTTTCATCTTACTTATTCTTGAATACTTAGCAAATTCACATATCTTTTATTGCTGATATATTATAGTTGATTAATGTGTTAAATTTTCCGTAGAAACTCGATAAATTAATACACCACGATGGATAAATTAATACTCCATGGTAAATTTTTATTTTTTAAATTGGTTTCAGTACCAACGATAAGTTAATAAAATTTACCCAGTCCCGAAAGTTATTAACTTGTATAGGTTAAAATGTACCTAAATAATGGAATGGGTTGTAAGTTGACGAGTTGCAACTTGTAACATGATAAGAAGCACAAAAACAATGATGATCTGGGAATTTTATGGGAGTAAATAAAGACATGAATCATTTATGGATAGGATTTTTTGTTTAGATGAATGATTTTTTTGTTTATATGTTGTATCGTATAATTGTATCATAATCTACCCAAAATATTAATTCTAGAGGTCTTCTCAACATGAATTCTTGAGGTCTCGTTTAGCTTTTGTAGAATTATTTAGTAGGATAGTAACTATGGGTACAAGACGAATGCTTCTGCTAATTTTCAAGTCCTGTTAAATTTTGGGGAGTCATGTTAGCGTCCCTCAAGTTAGGAAATTCTTGGTAGATATATGAATTTTTCCTCATGTGTTTTTTCGTAAATGATTTTAGTCTACTTGGCGGAATGACAAAGAATCAAGTTTTCATATATCTTCAGATTCATTCTGGTTCAGCATATTTCTGTACTTTTTGGATATTCCTGATATCTTGGTAGTTTAATTGATGGAAAGTTTGGTGTAACTTCTAGATTTTTGACATTTTAACACTGTGACGGTATTCTTGAATTGCAGTCAAGATGAATGCTAACCGCATGGTGGTTGGGACTCTTCGTGGTTTTGATCAGTTCATGAACCTGGTGATTGACAATACCGTGGAAGTGAATGGTGATGAGAGAAATGATATAGGCATGGTGGTATGTTTCCTGCCTTTTTGTTTACATATATACATATTTATCTACTTGTGCATGCCAGTCATGCACTGTTTGTTCAGCCTCTAATTAAACTTATATTCTGTGATGATCAGGTTATTAGAGGAAATAGTGTTGTCACCGTTGAAGCACTTGAGCCAGTAAGCAGAGGGCAGTAGCTGCAGATTTAAATTTGTATGTAGTCATTAAGTTTGGGCTAAGAACATTTGAGGGCGGAAAACTTATTTAAGTGCGAGGTACCAAGAGTTCCCGTGAACTTTATTAGATAGCTCTTAGATTTCTGCCTTGGGTTGATTTTTATCCTGTACTGTGTAGATACTTCTGTTGTGTATTTGTGATCAAACTTGGTTTATGTTATTCTAACCTCTTAGAGTTTTCGTGATCATTCCCGTTATAACTTTCACTTTGTTTGCCATTGAATTCTGTGAAAAAATCGTTTAGAGTTTTCGGATATATACATTATAATTGACTCTGTGTTGCATCTTGGAGATTGAAATCAATGACAAGGGCTTAGGGTAAATTAAGTTTCCTATCTGCAGAGATTATTGGGGATCATCTTTCAGCTTTGAGATTTGAGATATTAATATATTATGAAATTATGCTAGTCGAAGTCATTAAAAATGAAATGTTATAATATTTTAATTTTCAATTCATTGCCCATCATTGCCATTTTGGGGTTATGTTCCTGTGTTTAAACTAAATCTGAATGCATAGCTATATAGGTTTCCCTATTATTAATTAAAAACGGTTATAATAAATCTGTGGTTTGTTCAATCAGCAATGATAGAGGAAACCGGGCAAGCAAGCTCCTTTTAGCACCAGGTCCATACCTATGCAGCTTCTCAATAAGACATAATTGAAGAATTTCATTAGTACTGATGCAAAATCTCAACAAAAGGTTGATAGCAGACTAGAAGTACAAATCTATGCCTTGGGAGATTATCTGGAAGTAAATTCAGTTTGTATCCCAGAGTTAATTACTCCTGTGAAATTCTCTAGGTTCTTACGTTGAAATTTAAACGGATATAGTCATTTCATTCCTAAGAGTATGGATAAGGTTGACCTAGTTATCACCATCCCAACCTCTATTTTGAGTGTGATATAGCATGCAGGGTAGTTTGATTTGTTAGAGAAGACAAGGTACCTTTCATTTGCAGTTGCATCCAGCAAGAATAAGAACAGAAAAAACAATTATTTCCACTTCCACTTTAACAAAAATATATATAACTTCTAATACTGGTCTCTCTCGCCGTTAGCCATGTAGTTATGGTAGCTAGAACAGTCAAGTCATAACAGCCCTTTACTATACACTATACAGATAGCTACATTCTATAAGTTGGTCCTAGTACATAAATTCTTTTGTTAAGAATAACAATAGAACATATAGATCAGTTCATCTAGTTCTTCTTTGGCTCATCATGAAGATTGACTTCTCGGCCATTATCAGGTTGCACAGGCCTTGAGTTGTTCTTATATGCCGCTGCCATTGGAGCTTTCAAAACGTCTATCTGTTGTGCAGACATAGACTTCGGCTACATTGCAATAATAATAATAATAATAATAATTCAGTTTCAATATTTATATCCATAAACTTTTAAACCGTAGCTTGTGTATCTAAACGTAAGCATGAGAAAATACCTTGCCAAAAACAAACCAGATAACATTCTCGGTACAGGGAGGTGTCGTGAAAGAGCCATTGTATCTGAAATAGTTTCGGGTACTTTTCCTCAGTTGCTTTGTGCTTACGTTCCCGAGATCAATTTCAGCGTGTTCGTTGGGTCCACATTTATCTTTAGCCAAGTCTCGTAATTTTTTTTGAATCTGCAGGTGTATCCACACTAACTTATTTCAGTATCCATTTAAACATTTCAAGTTCAAACACTTGAAATGTTTGTTTGTTTGTATCCTTGGAAAGAGGCTGTTCCAGCTCTCTCAAGAAAGAGAGCGGCTATTCCACTAGTATATACTAAAGTAAAAGAGCTAAATTGCACTTTGCATCCCTTACCCTTGCTAAAAATGAGTCGCCATTGCCTATTTGGTAAAGAATGGCTGTAATAGAGATGCTCCCATCATTAGCCTTGTGGACCAATTGAAGCTCCGCGTCTAATCTGAAATGCAACTCGAGCAGATGATATGGTCAGAAGCAAGAAAATTAGAAGCCATTTTTTATAAGTACAATTTAAAACTGTTCGCCCGAGAGGAAGTTCATTAGTTGGAGAGATAACGTACAGTTGTCCATCCATCTTGTGTTCAGATGGAGTATGCCAATGCATTTGTAAGAGGCTGTAGTTCTTGCCATCTACAGTCATCGTTCCTGCGCTTCTATCAAAGTGTACCTGCACATAGATTTACACACAAAGAGTTGTTGTTAGTTCATGAAACGGATGCATGCTGAAATGGATGTGAGAAACTGATAAATTTATACAAGGCCATTCAGTTTATAGAACTTACAGCGACGTTGAAACCATTGTTTATCAAGGTGCCCCTGGCAGATTGATAGTCTCTGGATAAGGCCTTGAGCTTGTCATTGCGGGTTGCTTTGTTCCTCACAAGGTCAATTGGAGACTGTGCTTTACCATCTGAGCAAGCCTTGAACTTGGGGTCAAGGCTTCCCCACTTATCAGGTCCTTTATCAGCCGAATATCCGAATTGGATGGCTGCTCCAGAAAAAAACAATCATAGAAGAATACGAATTAGTATCGCATATGCAATATTGATCGATGGCGAGGCTCCACACTTTTCAAGAAAAATTCGATCATCGACACACTTTGCAGACAGAATAATAAAATGACACAGATAAGAGTCGACTAACACGGATATGATCGAATTTAGAAATGATCAACTTATCGACTAACAAGGATATGATCGAATTCCGAAATGATCAATTTATAAACATTTTATGCATTTCTGGTTATAAGTCCACTTTTCTCACATTTTAGTAAATTTTAAGAGACAAATTTAATATGTTTACAAATTACAATACAGTTGTAAATCCGAAATTGGCACCCTAAATAACACCGAACGGGGAACGGATGATGTAAAAGATGGAGAAAGAAATATACTTTCATCGGCATCAAGGGTGGCATATGCCGTGACAACGACAAGTGAAATTGTGATCACGAGAACTGAGAACCCATAAGTTGCCATGAATTATAGAAAAAACGGAAATAAAAACAAAAAGAGGTAGATGGATTGGGCTCTGGTAACTATTGTTCAGATGAATGTTTATGTATATATGGTGATTAGTGAAATAATTAGTAATGCTGATTGATGAAAATGTGTGGCCTTTAGTTGTTGATGAAGCTAAAACAACAATTATTAAACTAATCTTCCTTCTAATTATAGAAGAGGTAAAGAGAAAATCAAGTAGCAGTGCCGGTTAATTTTCGAAACTCTCGGAGCACCTTTGCTTATTATGTGGCTTCCCTTCTCTCCATGTTTCAATTTTCGCAGTACATGTTCTTTATAGTTTTAATGGACGTAAAAGCATCTCTGTAAGAATGTTTAGCTAAGAATGTGTCGAATTAACATGTATAATGTATTATCAAGTTTGGATTTGGAGTATTTTATATCATTTTAGCTTATTATTTTAGCTAACAATATTGAAATTCTTTAAATAAGTCTTTTTTATTGATACCAGCGTAAATAAATTTTTTCACTCTTCTAATTTTAAATCAACTACTTCACCTACATATTTTATGAAAAAAAAATGGTCCAAAACAACAATTTTACATATAATTAACTCCAAATTAAATCTTTTAAAAGTAAAGTACAATAGAATCTTCATAAATTACTATGCTTAGTACCAAAAATATATATTCATTTAAAGAGATTGTTTATCTTTAAATTTTTTATTTATTGATAAATAAATATATTATTTATTTATTGATAAATGAATAATAATTTTTTATACATTATTTTAACAAGATTATATATATATATATTTATTTTATATTCAGATGTAACTAAAATTTACCATGACATTATTTTTCTATAACGTTTAATTAAATTTATTTTTTAATCTTAGATTAGTTATCTGTGACTAGTGTGTAAAGTATGCATCAAAATTAAAGATCACTTACATTTTGTGTGGAGGAAAAAAAAATCAACTTTATAAGCATTTTCCAAAAAAGTAGCTTGTCCTTGCAATTGTAGTTTATGGCCTTCCTGGTAAATTGACTCATAAATATGCATGAAAATTATTTATTATATCAAATGCATTTATAATTATATAAATGTAAATATATTATTTGAAATATAGTAATTATTCATTTATATTTGCATAGGGCTATAAAGACTTAAAAGATTATTCATCAAGTCCATTCACCTAAGTCGAGATAGAAAAAATTATTCATTTAAGGATGTTATTGTTTATCGAGGTTCTGCTGTATAATTATTTATTTAATGCGATTATTTCTACTTGTATTCAGTTGCATATAATTGTAAATTAACTGAATTTAAATTCATATATATTTTTAACTGGAACTAATAAATCTTTTTACAAGTAATTTGTATAATTTTATCTAATTAAACTGTTAACTATTTTTGGTCAGCTTAGCTGTGATCGTTCCCAACAAGATTCCGCCCGCGAGGGTACTTGCAAACGTTGGAACAAAAAAACATCATGCATATACAGCATACATACATGCATATGCAAAGTTGACACACTTTGATTAGTGGGTGGTTAGTGGTTACATTGATATATCCATACAATTAAAGTTGAGAATTGAGATGCATGCTTGTGGTAGATAAATAGCATGTAATCACTTGGAAGCTAATATATTTTCTACCTCCACTATACAAAATGAATGGCTAAATCGCCTAATCTTCCCCTCCTCTTCAGCACTTCGTGTTGATAACATCATGGTGGAGTACCTTCATCTATTATTCTTATTACAAATTACAGCATCACTAGTAGGACAATAAAAAAATTTATATCAAAACTAAGTAATTTTTTTAAAGGTGTAATTGAAATTGAGTAAGTTTGAAGTTGACTCGATAAAATGGGTGAATTTTTAAAAGTTAACTTGAACTCTAACTTGAACCCAGTTCGAACTCCATAATATATGTTATTGCTATTTAATGAATTGGACTTGATAAAATTGTGTTAAGCTTTCTAACAAATTCATTAAAATACTTAGGAAGCTCAAACTCGAACTTGATTGGAATTTGACTTAAAATTAAAACTTGTTAACAAGCTCTAACTCAAAACTTAGCTTAGCTTATACCCGAGTTAATTTCGAACACATTTTCTAATTTTGATAAATTTTAAGCTTTGACCTCAGTAAAACACTGACTAAATTCAGAAGCAATTCTTAATACTTTTTTGCTAATTGTATTGTCTTAATTTTATTGATTAAAGTTTTGATAGCTAGGGCCTAGAAATAGGCCTTTGTCATTTTCATGGCAGCCTACTCCAACTCCTTTCCAATTTTTCATCCGCATTGACCACGTTTTAAACAACCCACAAATTCATAACTAGTGAATTTTCAGTCCACTTGTTTGTGGAAGTAATACAATTATTTTGAACATCATCTTTGAGCATTTACTTCTAGTTTGTATCTTCTTAGGGATACCTGATAGAAAATTCTTCCTGAGCAATTTTAATCCTTGGGACAATGTTACTGAAATACATTTAAATTTTTTTGATGAAGATAAAGTAGTCATTGACCTAATCATATCCAAGATACTCCGTTGATAATTAGATTCTTAATGGGATAAAATGTACGTTGTAAGGGGATAAAATGTAAGTAAACTGTATTTTTGTACCGTGAATTGTAAAAATGATTAGAACATGCATATGCAAGAGTACCACTTAAAATGGATCCTTTGATGTCAGTCAAAACTAAGTAACAAAGCAGAAGGTATGAAGGAAAGTGTTGATTAGTGCCGCCTTAGAAGCCTCTAAAGCAAACACTCAACTTCAGCCAAAAAATAAAAATATGCAGTCAACAAACAAATCTGTAAAGTACTAGTGCTAAAGCAAGGGATTTATTAGTGGTCCTCCTCTTCCATCTAAAACTTTCTTAACTGTTCTACAACTGTACGTAACCAATGTCTGGCAATAACGCACTTGCTTCCTATACATCAATAACTATGTGACTATGTGCATGCATGGTTGTCTCTCAATTGCCGTTTTACTGTTTACAATGCTTTTTCTTTGCTACAAGAGTACAGGTCTACAACTAACAAATGCTAGTTGAGATAATAATTATCCTAAAGAATCTACCTGAAATTCTAAAGCAATTGCCTTGTTTACATTTCCTACTCTTTTAATTATCTTTAAACTCATAACTAACCTTCTGGCATGACATGTTTAAATTGTTTCTGCTTAGCAGCTGGTTTCTGCTTGTCCACTCTGCAACACATGGTTTGTGTATTTAACACAAGATAATCATTGTGTTTATTTTTACTTCTAGACCAAATTTGACACAGAATTACTTTTTGTATCTTACCACCGGATCATATGAACCGAGAAAAATGAGTCTTACCACTGGACTATCCATGATTTGTCGCATTTTCTATTATCTATTTTGGATGAACTCAAACTTTTACAGTTTAATCACACCAGTACTCGAAGATAATTCTAATTGTTAGTTGTATACAGTTAAGTATACAACTAATTACAATAATATACAGACTAATCCCACTGTCCTCGTTGGTCCACTAGTTTGTTGGACTCACCAAATTTCTAAAGAGAAGAGTTCCAAATATATCATTCTCATATCAACTAGGAAAGTAAAGTTCATGAAAATCATCAAGGTAGGGCCTATAATCCAAAAGTAGGATATGTTTATTTGGTTCCATCATTGTATTTTCATGACAATCTCCTATAAGAACAACTTAATGATCTACTTCACAACATTAACCAAACACCAACTTCTGTGTTTGCATCTATCTATCTGTATAAACTACTATACAGATTTCTTCTTGAGCACTAATTTAACTCAACTATGGGTAATTGCTTAGCTCAAGAAGAGAAGCTAATTCAGGTCATGAAAACGGACGGAAAGATCCTTGAATATAAAGCACCTCTGAAAGTACATCAGGTTCTGTCCGAATATGCTGGTCATGCGATATCTCAGACACTTCCAGTCATCCAACATCTGTGGCCTGACGCTGATATGCACGGAGGTCAACTTTACTATCTTCTACCACTTCTGTTTCCCTCACTAGATATTGAGAAGAAGTATTGTATCACAAAGGAAGTGGCCAAAAAGGAAGATAGTAGAGCTGTGAGGATTAAGCTGGTAATTAGAAGACAAGACCTTGAGATGTTAAGTAAAGGAGGAGTTTCAGTTGAAGATATGCTTTCGCAGCTTAAAAACAAAAAATCAGTTGATTCATTTCAAAAGTTGGATGGTGATAGTAACAGAAATCGTAAAGGATGGAAGCCAGCTCTGCAAAGTATACCTGAATCATGCTAGTCTTTGTTCCTTTACTCTTTCTTTTTCTCCGCAGAGCCTTGAACCCTCAACATGTTGCAAAGGGTTATCCGCTTGGCTATAATTACTGTAATAACATATAATATTATGGCAATTAAATATATCGGAAATAGTTTGGTTGATCCAACAGATTGCAAATTAATTATGGCAGCAGATGAATGTCAAAACTGATAAACTAGACAATTCATGTATGCATAAAATATCTCTAAATTTGTTCTTCAGTGCTGTTTCAGTCCTAAACAAATTAAGAGAAGCCTTTTAAAGTGGGAGAAGTGACTGAAACCTTAATTCTCGCAAACGCTAAGGTGTTTTAAGAGGTACCCATCGCAGATGCGGTTAAACTCACTGAAATAAAGAAATAAAGGAAACCAGAATACAGGATGCAGCAATCAACATATAAACTGAAGTACTACTCATCGCAAACTATAGTGAACTACACTTTTTAAGCAGTTCATCATCCCTAATACAACACAGAGAAACGAGAATACCAGATAAACATGTAAATGCATATTTAACCATTTACATGTGGTTTTATGATTTGAGATAACTAATTATTAGGGTTTCAGAAGTTGCGAAGATCCTTCACAAGAAAATAAGAAGCAAAAAATTCAACGGAAACTTGGTTAGTTTTACATAACTTGGCTATGGAAATCAAATTATTATTTAACTTGGGAACACATAAAACATCATTTAAAGCAAGTGGTTGTTGTGGTGTGAGAAGTGTAGTGCGGCCTGTTTGAGAGATTGAAAGACTTTTACCATCACCCAAAAAAATCTCATCTGGACCTCCATAGGTGGACAAGGATTGTAGGGATGATGGATTGTTTGTGACATGATGAGATGCTCCACTGTCAAACA
>PHNY01140150.1:3668-14925 GCA_003724115.2 Anethum foeniculum
AGATTAATCGAATTTCAAAAATCGAATTGATTAGGTACTTTGTAGAGAATTAATCGGGAATTAATCGGTAAAATCGGGAATTTTTAGAACACTGCTTAACACCCCTCCCGTCCCACCCGCCTCCTCTTTCCATCTCACCTTTCTTCTCCCCCATTTCTCTCTTTCCATCCCACCTTTCTTCTCCCCCATTTCTCTTCTTCTGCCCCACTTCCTTTATCCCATTTTCTCCTCTAAAACCCCACCAAAATCACTAAAATCACACCCCAAAATCAATTTCACATACAAGGTACATAACTTTATTCACACTCCTTGTTATTGTTTTTAATTTTTTGATGTTAATTTTAATATTTTGAGCATGAATAGATAATTGTTAATTTCATAATTATTTGTGAAATAGTAGAATAGGTATATTAGTAGATAGGCAGATATAGTAGCTAGATTCGGTAACTAGAATTGATTCTCCTGATGGCGTTCGTTGAGGCAATGCATCAAACACTCAATTA
Organism: Anethum foeniculum; assembly: GCA_003724115.2. NCBI lineage: Eukaryota > Viridiplantae > Streptophyta > Magnoliopsida > Apiales > Apiaceae > Anethum > Anethum foeniculum. The sequence continues at coordinate 4,172 of PHNY01140150.1, forward strand.
TAAACCGAATTGTGATACACTCAGTTGGGATGTACACTCAATTCGGCTAGAGAAGTCATGTACACTTTATCAATACTTAAACTTCCCCTGCAATCCATAGGTTGAATAATGGGAGGGATTAGTAACAGGAGGATGATGTTTGAAAACACACAAATTGATCGATTTTATTATATGTTTATATGCTTTATTTTGGACATGTTAGTTACATGATAGATTGCCATGACAATTGTAAAATCAATTTGTATGTTTGCCTTGTTGTGTGATATTCATTACTTCTTTGTATTATTCATTCCTTTTCAACCTTAGACTTGAATAGCATTAAACATAACTTGAAAGAGTAAAATTGAGGTGTGGTTGATGCTTCTTGTGAATTGATTTAATTCATGAATTTAGGTTCATATAGTTACTCATTAAAATTGCACTGACATTGCTTCATTTTGAAAAGTAGTCCCTAAAATTTTATAGGTGCTTCATTGAACTGCTTATAATAACATGTCTAGAAAAATCAAATTAGAAAAAAAAAATAGCAATACTTTGTTTGATTTTAGAAATTTAGAATTTTAAATTTTAGAATTTAGAATTGATTTTAGAATTTAGAATATTAAATTAAAAAATCGAATTTAGAAACAAGCTGATACTTTTCCCATATTATAAATTTTGAAATTAGAAAAAAATCAAATTTAGAAAGTGTAATCGAATTTGGAAATTATAAAAAAAAAATTAGAATTCAAAATATAAATTTTAGGATTAGTTCTGCTAATTATTTTCCCTTATTTTAATGTAGATGTCGGACAGAGATGATATTTTTCATGCAGGGCCCATTGACGTTTCTCTATTGACTCAACAGAGTTCTCATCGGTCTACTTACATAGCACAGGGACAAGTACAAATCATTTAAATTAATTCATATAATTTAATTAAATTCCTTTAATCAGTAGATTTAATTATATTTTTTGTATTCCTTGCAAATGTACTAATTTATTTTAATGTTTTGTTCAATACAGCTGACCGTTCATTTTTGCTTGCGAACTAACTTCAGACAGTATTGGAGTACTATACGGAACGAAAGAGATGGAGATCTACTGACATCAGCGGTGGTTAGTGCTATTAGGGGAGCTGGTCTTGAGGGAGTTTACCGCACATGATACATGTCACATGATACTGGGTTGATTACGGCTTTTATTATAATTTCGTTATTTTTGGCTTGTTTGGAATTGCGATAACAATATGTTAATACCCAACAAAAAAATTTAAAAGAATTTTTATTCATATCACATTTTTTTATCCCCCAAAACGGACCTCAAATCAACTAAAAGGTACCATTTTATGCACAAGGAGGGAAAACAAAAAAAAAATCGACAATGCCAAACTACATTTGAAATGGCGTCCGTAGCTGTTTTATTTTTCTGCAATGGCAAACATCATTTCAAATGTAGTTCATGTCTTGGTACAACAAAAACTTTATGTCCTTCACCAAACTACATTTGAAATGGCGTTCGTAGCTGTTTTATTTTTTGCAATGGCAGACGTCAGTTCAAATGTAGTTCATGCCTCGGTAAAATAAAAACAAGATCAGCTGTATCATTTTTGCAATACTGAACGTTGGTATACCAATTTTGCAAATTGAGTCCAAAAGTGTACCATTTTTGAGTGGGACTCGAACAAAAATTGTATTAACTTTTTGCCATCAAAACAGTGAATCAGTTTGCACTCTCATATCATTTAAGAAATATAAACCTTTTTCTTTTCGAGATATATATATTGCCGACTTGGATTGTCCCATCTCTTAGGGCACTGGATGTTGGTTCATCTCTTTACCTATTTTCCTGTGATAACAGGATGCACGGGTGCAGAAAGTGGAGAAGAAAGCTCAGAGTCGGAGTCAAATTATTCTTTAAAGTGCCATACATTACATGAAGTCAACCATTAATATATGTTTTTATGTGACGTGCTTACCAAAGTTATATCTTGAACTTGTCTAATACCACGGTTCATAATGTTTTGATTATCCTGATGGAGGCCACCTGAATAGGATTGAACTTCCCCTTTCATTCAGCGGAGGATCTACATTAGGGTGCGAACCTGCTATGGCCCTCCCTGAAATTCCTTCAAGTACTACAGGTACTACAACACAACTAATAGTTTAAGTTGGTGCAGCGGTAGAGTATGTGGTTTTGTCACTGGTAACCAAAGTTCGAGTCCTGTAATATACAGATTTTTGGTTCAAGACATTCATTTTGTCACCATAACTTCTTTTTAGCTATTTTTTAAAAATAATTTAGCCCACCCTGGATCCCAGTGCTGCCTCCGCCACTGCTTTCATTACTCTTGTTATGTTATAATTATTTATAGATTTCGCATAAGAACTTATGTTACAATGAACATCTTTCATATTTTTATCTAGGAGATTAGTTTTCCTGAGGTTACCTTGTCTAAATTTTTCAAAATTAAAAAAAATTCTCATATTAAAACACGAGGGGATTATTATAATTACAGAAAGTTATATATATTTACAAAAATATCATTATCTTTTTATAATAAAATACACTTAGTACCTATATTATTCTCTTTCCCTAGTATCTTGTATCCACAATGCGATGGACCCAGTTGACGATTTATTCATCATACAAACTAATTTAATGTACACAGGGACTGAAATTTGAATTGAAAGTTGGAAAAGTTTCTCCTTCACTGGGCCGCAGTGCGATTTACGTGAAAGATTAACGGATTGCCAAGGTATTATTTAGTGGAGACTTTGAAGAGTACTATATGTCTGCTAGCATGTCAACAAATGATAAAAGTTGTCATTAAATGGAGTACGTTTAGTTGTAATTGGTGCTCTTATGACCAATGAATATGGTGATCTTAGATTCCCCATCGAAGTGTTTTCCTCTGAACATATACAACTTTGATTCATTCTACCTGCGAAATAGATTCTACCTGGGAAATAGAAGGAATTCATTTGGACACTTTACATTGTATAAATTGTCTTTTGTTTGACTTTAATAAACGTAGTATAGATGAATAAAAATTTATTAAATAAGGATAATTAGGTAAAAATAAAATTTAAGGATATTTAAGTAAAATACTTAAGTACCAAAAAATAGGTACCAAAAAACTGGTATATTGCCTAACTTTTAATGTTTTGGCTAGCATATTACATAGGGGTAATTAAGTAAAAACAAAATATAAGAGTAATTAAATAAAACAATTAAGTAACAAAAAGCTTGTATCAAAAAAAGGTACAGTACCAAACTTTTTAAATATTTCAGCTATTATAGTGTAGATAGTATAGATGTATCAATTTTGTTTTAGCGCGCTAGGCCAATACTATACTGGTTATAATAATGTAGTATAGAAGTTTATTTTGTATTAGCCCAGATTCCTAATATATAATAATTTTGTTTTCTCTCTCTGTCTCTCTTTAACAAATCTCTCTTTCTCATAAACTCTAGCCTCTAGTAAAGATTTTTGAGGAGGCTTTCATCGGTTTTTCACCGCTGATAAGCCCCAATTCTTTTATTTTTTAGTTTTCTTGTTCAAGATCTTGTCTTTATTTAATAAGTTCCCAATTTATTTGGGTTTTGTTAGCCTCTCCTTGTGAGAGTTTTGTTAGTCTCTCCTTGTGAGAGTTTTGGTTTTGTTTTGGTGTGTTTTGGTGTTCTTCATGGACGAGGTTATAGATCGGCATGATTTTCATGGGTTTGATTCAAGGATGAAGGTTATTATGGGATCGCATCTATGATCGATTGTTCAAAACAGTCGGATAAAAACAAGTACATACATTCAAATCATCTTCAAATTCAAATCGCTTGGTTGTCTCTCCAACAAAGAAGAAGGATTCAACAACCGATCTCTTTACACAATAGTGTCAGATTGTATTGATCTTTTTAAGCACTTTGATGATGTGCTAGTAGAGTATGTTCATAGGTCTGGGAATGTTGTAGCCCATACGTTAGTAAGAGTTACTCATTCTATGTTAGACTTCCAGGAGTGGTTTAATGTTGCTCCGGATATTATTTATGATGTACTGATGATTGATTCGATTTAATATAAGCAAGTACTTTTGTTTCAAAAAAAATAGATAAGAAATAATTAAAAAAGGATAATTAAGTAAAAATAAAATATAAGGGTAACTAAGTAGGAAAAGACAGACACCGTACCAAATTTATAATGTTTCGCCTATTATATCCTTTAATATAATATGCATAAGAGGGATCTTATCCAAATATTTGATCATGTACTAACAATGTAATAAGGACCGTTGGATCTTAAATTAAATAGATGATAGTTGTTGGATCTAAAATAAGAGAATATTCTATTTTCATAATCTAAACCAAAACTAAGTAGATTTTCTAAATTGAATAGATTAGTTAAGTAAGTATCCTAAATTGAATAGGATACTTCATACAAAATCCGTAACGATTTTTTCTCATCAGTTTCTAAAAAATTGTACGTAAATAATAATTTTTAAATCATCACTGAATTAAAGAATATTTCGTGAGCTTCGTGTGGGTTGTAAAATCGTCAAAATCTGATTTATAAATCTCAAAGATAGAGTCAAAATAAATTAAACGAAACCCGATAAATTTTTTAAGTTCGATTCTCTCTACTAACATATTTAAATTTATTATTTATAACTTCAAAATTTTATTAATAACATATTTAATATCTAATACTCATAAGGTATTATCCAACTTTCAATGCTAAATTAATATATAATATTTATATCAGTGGATTTAAGTACATTATATAAAATCTAATATTTTATTTATTAATTTCAAATATATTAACAAACACTTTGATCAAGAATTTGGAGAGAACTTTGAGACTAATCTCGCAAAGAAGTACGTTTAATTTAGGCGAAAAGAAATTTTAATTCATGTCTTAATTTAATATTTAATATTATGTTCTCAGCTAAACTATCGATATTCATATAATTCTTTTATATAGTTTGTGTATTTACTACTATGAAATATTACAATGTTCTAAATTTTTAAATATATTATTATAATTATCAAAAAAATATACGAATAAAGTTAACCATATAACCCTTGCATTGCACGGGTAATAAACTAGTTATAATAAAACACTTAGAGCAAGTCCAATGCATAGCTATTTCTAGTCTCATAGCTATATTATAGGACTAAAATTAAAAAACTCAACTCAAATGCATAACTATAAATAAATGGATACTTGGTTTTAAATATAGGACCAAAGATGGCAATAGCCATCCTTGCCACATCATCAAATAACTAATAATATAGTGCAAGGAGGACCACTTTAAATTAAAGTGAATGAGTTAGATAAAATGTTAGATAAATATGGAATTGTTTGGTTGTAAAATGAAACTAGCATTGGAGTGCAAGTGCTATTTTAGCACCAAAATTCACTTTTTGGTGCCATATTATAACAATGGCTATAGCCATTTTGCATTTAGCATTGGACTTGCTCTTACAAGTGTACTCGTAGTCTTATTTTTAGTGATAATCGGCTGTCCTCGTTCTCATCTTTGAATTGCCCTATTGAATAAGGGGAGGTGTTTTAGGTGTCCCCGCAAGGTCGCTAGGTCCCTTAGGATAGGAATGGGTCGAGCTCTCGATCAGCCTAGATGGGCGGAGCGTAGATGGGCTGGAAAGCATTATGGTTCTGGTTCATTAGGCAGCCAAGTGAAATCAGGACTAAGTGACGCCGAGCTCGGCGGCGACACTGGCAGACACTGGCGACACCCTAGCGATGGGGACGTTGGGGCTGATGCGTCTGTATGGGTTCAGATTGGTTGGTTGATTATTTGGGCGACACTAAGCTGGGAGCTAAGCTGGGAGTCCAAAATGACTAAGGCAAAAGTCAGAAATGTGAGGCTCATGTGTGGCACATGGGGGCTGATATAAATGTGATATTTATATGTGTATATGGTTGGAAATGTACACAAGTGAGTTGCTGGAAACTACCTGACAGTTGTGGCTCAAGGAATGGAGGGAAATAACTGATTAGGGAAATTCAAAATCAAGGAACTGCTTATAACCGCTGGCAGTTGTAGCAGTTGTGGCTGATGGGGCCGTGACTGGCTCTCAGGATATATAGATAGGCATTTTTGTATGTAATCTATACGGATGAATGTATGCGGGATTTTGTACAAGTTCATATCGGTTTGCACTTGTATTATTATTTATGCTAGGCAGTAGGATAAGTCTGTAAGTATAATTGAGTTGTATCCTTATATTTTATGGTCAATAAAAGGTTAAGCGTTTGAGCTCGTAAATTGATTGTGTGTTTACATTTGCTTGGTAATTAAACACACTTGCACACACGTGGGATCTCGTTGTGTGTTGGTTTTATTTATATTCGTTGTGCTTGGGCTGATTGGGTTGCTAGGGCCGCTGGGGCGACAACCTCTAGAGAAGGCTGACTGCTTGGGCGTTTGGAGCAACTGGGCAGGCCGCGCAGGTTCAGTATTTCGGGTTGAAGATCTGTCCATGTGACAAGTTGTATCATAGCTGCGTTTATAAGTTCGATCGTTGAACATCATGGCTGGTGGAAATTCTACAGGTGAAAGGTTGGCAAGGCTGGAGGATTTTCTAGGCGTTCCTTTGTCAACAGATGAGATTCCTATAGTGAATCAGGTTCAGGTTCTAAGGGAGGGCCGGATGAATTCATGAATACGGTTAGTGATCTTGTGAGAGTTATGAAGGAGGGATATGATACCCAAATTCAGGAGTTGCGTAATGAACTGGTGTTGGTGAAACGGGCTGCTATCGCTGGTTCATTGAGTGGTAGGGAGGGCCACTCAAAGTTGAAAATTTCGGAGCCAAAATCATATGATGGTGTAAGGGTTGCCAAGGATCTGGAAAATTTCTTATGGAACATGGAGCAGTATTTCAGGGCTGCCCATATTAATGAAGCAGAGCAAGTTTCAATTACAAGTATGTACTTGGTTGGCGATGCAAAATTGTGGTGGCGGACTCGTACTGATGGTGATGTTAGTGTGGACAGGCCAAGGTTAACCACATTTGAGGCGTTAAAGAAGGAACTTAAGGAGCAATTTCTGCCACTTAATGCTTCTTGGCTTGCTAGGGAAAGTTTAAGGAATCTTAAACAAACGGGATATGTTCGAGATTATGTTAAGGAATTCAGTTCTTTGTTGTTGGATATAAAGAACATGTCAGATAAGGATTGGTTGTTCAATTTCTTGGTTGGGCTGAAACCTTGGGCGCGGGCAGAATTGAGGAGGCAGGCTGTTAAGGACTTGCCAACTGCTATTGCCGCTGCTAATGGGTTGATTGATTTCAAGCAGGCTGGTTCTACACATGTTGCTGAAAAGTGTAAAAACGGTGGCAAGAATCACAAGGTGGAGGACAGATTCAAGAAGAACGACAAGAAAAATGGTGGTGGTGACGCCAAGGATAAGCAGTCTCAAAGTGTTGGCGACAAGGGATGTTTCATATGTGGAGGGCCGCATTTTGTAAAATTTTGTCCCAAGAAAGAGAGACGGAATGCTCTTCGTGTTGATGAGGAGAATGAGGAAAGTGATGAGAGAAACGATGGGGTCCAAGTGAGGGTGAATTCTATGCGTTTGGTTGCACTAAGGACTGAAAAATTCGTGGAAGGGGATAGACTAATGTATGTCAAGGTCTTAGTGAATGGAAAGGCAATCATGGCAATGGTTGACACGGGTGCCACATACAATTTTATTGGGGTTAAATGTGCTGAGGAACTTGGGTTAAAGTTGGAGTCAAGTTCAAGTCAGATTAAGATGGCTAACACCGAGGTATAGAAAATTGGGGGTACTTTAAATATTGGCTTGACAGTTGGTGAATGGCGAGGTAAATTTATGTTTCACATTGTTGCCTTAGATGATTTTGATTGCATCCTAGGTATGGACTTCTTTAGGATGAATAGTTGCGCAATTATATGCATCATGGTGGGATTATGATCATGGATGAGGCATGTCCATGTTTTGTGAAGGCTGTTCCTATGCAAGTTGACAAGGGTAAAAAGAAAATGAAGAAGTTAGGGGCTGTTCAGGTTTTGGTTGGCGACATGGTTTGTGGAATTGAATCAGGGGTTGGCGACTCATCCCTACATGGCAGCAAACTTGGAAATTTTCTGGTTGGACCTAAGTCAATGTCTCCAAAGGTTGGAGGCGCTGCTGGAACTTAATTTAGAAAGGAATTGGATGTGTGGGTGGCTGGGCATCTACACATAGTCATCAGGTTTGTGGTGACTTGAGGGAATTGGTTGAGGTTAATCTGATCAACTTATGGTAGCTGGTTGGATTGGGCAGTGGCATGAACCGCTAACGGATTTGCAGCCTTGGTTATGGCATTGGTTTTGCTACTTGGAGAAATGGTTTCACAAAATTGTTGCTGTTTTAATGAGGACATCAAACTCAGAAAGCGGGGGAGGGTTTGTAAGACCCTTAGGCGGAAAACATTATGGTTATGGTTCATTAGGCAACCAAGTGAAATCAGGACTAAGTGACGCCGAGCTGGGTGGCGACACTGGCAGACGCTGACGACACCCGGGCGATGGGGCCGCTGTGTCTGTGTGGGATCAGATTGATTGGCTGGTTGATTAGTTGGGCGACACTAAGCTGGGAGTCCAAAATGACTAAGGCAAAAGTCAGAAACGTGAGGCACATGTGTGGCACAAAGGGGCTGATATAAATGTGATTTTATATGTGTATATGGTTGGAAATGTACACAAGTAAGTTGCTGGAAACTACCTGACAGTTGTAGCTCAAGGAATGGAGGGAAATAATTGATTGGGGAAATTCAAAATCAAGGAACTGCTTATAACCGCTGGCAGTTATAGCAGTTGTGGGTGATGGGGCCGGGACTGGCTCTCAGGATATATAGATAGGCATTTCTGTATGTAATCTATATGGATGAATGTATGTGGGATTTTGTACAAGTTCATATTGGTCTGCACTTGTATTATTATTTATGCTAGGAAGTAGGATAAGTCTGTAAGCATAATTCGGTTGTATCCTTATATTGTATGGTCAATAAAAGGTTGGGCGTTTGATGCTCGTAAATTGATTGTGTGTTTACATTTTCTTGGTAATTAAACACACTTGCACAAACGTGGGATCTCGTTGTGTGTTGGTCTTATTTATATCCGCAGTGCTTGGGATGATTGGGTTGCTAGGGCCCCTGGGGGGACAACCTCTGGAGAAGGCTGACCGCTTGGGCATTTGGAGTGACTGGCAGGCCGCGCAGGTTCAGTATTTCGGGTTAAAAATCTGTCCCTGTGACAATAGGGTAGAAGAGAACCGTGCAGTAGTACCTAATATTATGCCTTTCCCTGTGGAAGTGTGAACCCCCCAAAAATTTATCAAAAATATTGCGTATTTTTTAGTTTTACATATAAAAAAAGAGGTCGATTTGAGAACTACGGGCTGGGTCAAACTGGACCGTGCTTCTTTTCAGATTGGACTTTTTAAATTTTTTCTGGATCGAATTTCGGGCTTTAAATTTTACGAACATCTCTATGTACACAATAGTAAGTCCTGACACCCATATCATAGTAAGTCTCGGTGTATCAACATAATCTTTTTAGGGTTCATGAATTACAGGCGGATCCAGAATTTTGAATAGACCTGAGCTAAAATATATTTATAAAATTAATTAATTAATTTAAAGTAAAAAATTTATTTATTAAACCTGCATGCTGTGGTACCTATTCGAACTTGCATGTACTTTATTTTGTCCAATAGGATTATAATTCTTGTTAGTGTTCATCTCAAAATTTTTTAGTTTTCTTTCTTGAACACAAAAGTAAATTCTTTAAAAAATATATAAATAATACACAAGCATTTAAATCATATCAAGACTTATAAAGTAAAATTCTTTTAAATTTGTGAAAGATTCAACGTTATAATTTTATAATAATTCTTCATTTGTACACAATTGTATAAAACTACATTCTATTGAAAAAAGTATAAAAAATATATATATGAATTTTTAAATTATTTTTTTCTGTGATGCTCGGACTCTTCGAAAAACCCTGTCGTACCCATGTTCACATGACGCGACACTGACACCGACACTTCATCTCAAACATATGATAACCTATCTCTAATTTGTTTGTTATACAATATAATTTAACCCTTTAACTTTTGACATTGTACCTGTGTTACATATATATACATATATATATATATATATATATATAATTAACCTTGTTTTTCAAAAGTTTATATATTATTTTATATAATGATAGGTATTTGTTTATAAAAATTATCATAATATATCAAAAATAATAATTGCCGAGTGTCCAAATCCAAGTGTCCGATCCTTATAAAACGTGTTCCCGGGTCTTTGATTTTCGAGTTCAAAGAATCGGACACTTTGATTTTTGTACGTGTCCGATTCTTCTAAAAGAGACTGAGCATCATAGATTTCTTTCCATCTAATAATTTTGACTTGAATACGAATTATAATTTTCAATTAAATTTATTTAAAAATTAAAACTATAAAAAGGAACATGTGTATATGTATTTACAGTTTCATAATTTGTCATTGATTATAATATTTTTATGCATACAAATACTATTATACTCCCCGCAAATAATAAGGGTATTGGCCCTTTATATAATAACTAGCTCTATAACCCGTGCAATGCACGAGTATAATCTAAATTGTATGATTTAATATTTTTTAATTATAGTTGATGGTATATTCATGTTGTTGCCCGTTGAAGGGTTGATATATTTGTTTNNNNTCTTTATCATTAATTTGTGTTAAGCTGAA
>PHNY01140216.1:0-10760 GCA_003724115.2 Anethum foeniculum
TTTGACCTGTAATTGATCTTCTGGATTCCTGTGCTTCATTGGTTTAATATTATTTGCCTGTTTCCTATCCTAGTTGAGTTATATTACCTCTGTTACATATTACTTTACATTATGCTTTACAATTCTAGTTGCTTATTCCTTGCTTCCTTAATGGTGCACGTAAAGAACTATCATAGTTTCTTATCTCCTACCCCTGGGGATTATCAAACATAACTTCACAAAACTTATCCGTATAGCTAATCAATTCACGGTAAAAACACAAAGATGGTAAACAACATACGAAGAACATTAATAGCTACCTTAATTCTCAAGTAATTTTTGCATATACCTTTAAAGTTCCGAGAGTCTGATTCCAAGAATCTTCCCACATAATTACCTATAGACTTTAAGATGACTTCGGAATTGAAACCAATAGGTAAATCATACACCTGAATCCATATGTAAAGCTCTGATAACTTAATATCTTTAAGTTGCTCATCTATATTTAACTTTTTAACCAATAGAACTTGTTGGTTAAAAGTCCATGGACCGTCATCTAAAACTCTTTGCATATCCAGATCATGAAAAAACCTGAACAAAAATATGTTAGTCCAGTTGGTTTCTTCCATAAAAACACCTTTCACCGGTCTCCAAATCGATGCTAGCATATCCTGCGTGGCCATAAAATTCATTTCCTATTGGTCAAGAAACTCCCCACCAAACACTTATCCCACTTTTCCTTACCAGCAATGTCAGGAATTTCTTCCAAAATAAGACCTTCATCTTCCTCATTATTTAATGAGAGGTTTACATACGCTTCCTCTAGATTTGTATCTTTAGATGAGCTTGCCATCAAATAGATAAAAAGTAAGAAAAAACAATACGTGAAAAATGAACAAACAAAGGTTGAAAATAAACGAACAAAGGTTGGAGATGAACTATAATTTAGGTTACCAGAAATTCACCAATAGATGTATGAGACAGACAAACTCATCATGAGATGAGACTATTTTTTATCAAAAAAAAAATAATTAATACTTTACTTAATTTTATGAGACAGAGAAACTCATCATAAAATGCTACTATAAACAAATGAAAAGTTATGAATTCTAGCATTTTACATAAGATAGTTAGATTTTTAAAAAAAAATTCTACTATTTATTTTAAATTTTGTAGCTATATTTTTTGTTTATTTAAAAATATTTAGTATATAAATTTTATAAAATCTGTACATATTATCTTAGATACTAAAATTTATAAATTTTCATTTTATTGTAGTAGCATTGAAGAAAAAATGTAAAACTTCATAAAAGTAATTTTTAATTTTCGAGTACATATTTTCATGTATCTGTTTAATATTTATTATGACTTTAGTTATTCAAATGATACTCTGTTAATATTAGTGACTAATAAATATATGAACTTTACTTCAATGACCATTTTGATATATAACACGTTAGATATTTAATATACATACTAATGTTTTTTTATGCTTATTTATGCACATAAATCATTATGGCCCGTTTGGGAACGTGAATTTCATTTGAAATTCTGGATTTGATCAAATAAGCTGTTTGAGAATTTGGATTTGGATTTTATTTGAAATACCAGACATTCAAATATTAGTATAAACCCAAGAATTTGAAATGACAACTCAAATCCAGTCATTTGAAATTCATCATTTAAAATGAAATATACGTTTTCAAACGCCTTCTAAAGTTAATCGTACCATTTCCACCATTTCTTCAGCAATTTTTTTTCTGTCAGGATTACTCCAGCAATTTTATATATCTACGGATTAAAAATTTTATAGTAAAATTTAATTTTTTTATAAAAAATTAACTTACAAACTATTATACCAAACATTAACATCATATAGGTAAACTTATGGATAACTTATAAATAAACGACGTTTCAAAAAAAAAAAAAAACTTAAAAATAGCATTTACTTGTGCTATCCATTTCAAGATATAAGTTATTCTTTTTAAGATATGTTAAACGGATAGAAATGAGATACATTGTGAAACGGTAGGGGATAAAAGGGAAAAGAAAAGAGTAATTAAGTAGGAGAATAACAAATTCAAAACAAGATGATTTCACAAAATAAAAACAAAAACAGTGGAATCATATAGTCTTGTCAATTTCTGAAAAAGGAAGCAGGGTTTTGCAGAAAGCAGAGGTGCAGAAATAAATGACAAAATAACTGCTTACAAATAATAAAACATACACATCCTCATTTTCTCAACTCTTTCTTTTGAGTCCCTTTCTCCATGTTTATTTTATGTAAAATATTACAAAATAAGTCATTCTTGCAAGGGTCTTGCTTGGTTTTCTCTATTATTTATTAACAGACATATTTATTTATACAGATAGCTGAAGCAATTGAATTCTTGGGAGGAAAAAAAATGGCACTGGGTATTAGCAGCAGTAGCTTCTTAACTCACTCAGTGAAAAACCCACTAATATTTCCCAAGAAAAACTACAATTCTGATGTGAATTTCATGTATTCTATCTTTCCAGCTGCTATTAGTACTAGTAAACACTGTCAATGTGCCACCACTCAAGGGGAAGGAGAGCTTTTCTTGGTCAATTCTTCCAACACTCCTGATGTTGATTATCTTGGTGAAAGCACCAAAGGGGACTTGTATCTCAACATGGGTACTTTTTATTTCCTTAAAGTTTGTATCTTTTGTAATCTTTTTAGCTTTTAGCTCCCAAAGATTGTATCTTTATTGTCTTTTTAGTTGTTTTTGAACATTTGGTCATTCACTGTATTTGTGTTTGAGGTTTTGGATTTTGGGTTGTGATTATAATGTAGGAATCAATGGTCAGGCATCATTGCAAGGTCCTATTGAGGAGATTGCTAAGATTGAAGCTGGAGAGGCTGAGGGCATGCTTCGAAACTTGGGGATTCCGGTACACCCTTGTTTGCTTTCAGCATTTCATAATTGTTATTGAATATATATACAAAAGAACATCTTTAGTACTAAAGATTGGCAATGCTTGGTATTTTTCCGGCTCACAACTTAATATGATAAAACATTGAAATCTATTTTTTAAATTGTTTAACTTTCAAGATTTTATAGCATAATCTTAAAGATACATGCCTTTTATATGGTACTATTATTATATCCAGCTCAGTATGTCTCTTTCTGTGTCGGATGTTGCGTAAACAGTTTATTTTTCAAATTCCTGCTCTTATGTCATTATTTATGTGCAGGATCCATTATCTACAAGATATTCTCCACGTGGAATATTTTGTAGCCGTACATTAAACGTTCGGTCAATTAGTTGCATTGGATATGACATGGATTATACCTTAATCCATTACAATGTGATGGTAATCATAGTTCTACTACTTGTATTGTGAATTCGAATGATTTACCGCTTATTTTTTCATGCCTTAAAGATTGCTTGTAATAAATGTATTCTATAGCATAATTTTGGTGTTGTAGAGCTTGAATCTTTTCATATGTATTTTTGGAATTTTTTTTTTAAATTAATAAGTTGTTTTAACTGCATTACTTTATGTCAGAATTCTAAAATTGGTAATGCTAACAAGTAAATACTTTTATCGAAGTACCATAACCAATCAGTGATTACTAACACTGCGTGTGGTTTCTCTTGCTGCAAGAAACATCGTTGGTCATTTACTCAACCATTAAGATAATATGAATATAATCTTGCAGGCCTGGGAAGGACGCGCTTATGATTATTGCATGGAAAATCTGAAAGGCATGGGATATCCTGTTGATGGACTTGCTTTTGATCCCGACTTGGTGAGTTTAATTGTAATATGCACTGAGTTTAAAGATTTATAGAGCAGCTTTGATTAATTCTTCACTAGGTAATGCTGTCTTGCTTTGTAATTCTGCTAGGTAATCAGAGGTCTTGTCATTGACAAAGAGAGAGGGAACTTAGTAAAAGCAGACCGATTTGGATATGTGAAAAGAGCTATGCATGGCACACAAATGCTCTCGACTCAAGCTGTGAGGTGTGACTTGTATATTATAATCTTATTCTGAATAAATGATAATTTATCCGGAATTATATCACTCATAAAACTGCTGCCAAATAATTCTTTATATATACATTGGCAGGCTAAACTGCCTAGGTGTTTTATGCTAACCAGTATTTAAATTCACTTATATACTCAGCTGCAGTATAAGCTGTTGTTTCTGTATTTGCATGGGTATGAGCATTAGTTTATGCTTAATTTGGCCGTTAATTTTTATGCATATTGTTATGAATAGCTTAGAATTGGGCAATTATTTACTATAGTGCCTGTTAACTTTTATGCATGGAAGTGAGATGTATGGAAGGGAGCTAGTAGATTTGCGTAAGGAAAGTAGATGGGAATTCCTCAATACTCTATTCTCCGTTTCAGAAGCAGTGGCTTATATGCAGGTATATCTTCCCTCACTGTAAGCCACCGTGTGAAAATAAATCTTCTGTGGTTTAATAGGTCGAGATGTTTTAACTGTTAACTTGGTTTTTGCATGAAACCTTGTTTCTCGAATTGCCATTTAACAGGGTTTCTTCATGTTAATGTTTTTATTATGAACAATTTCTGTGGTCTTATTTAGCATGTTATTGCCGATTTTCAGTTTGATTTCGATATTAACAGTCAGATTGCTCTATTTGTACTGTGGAATTCTTCCAAGGGTAGTAAGATCTTGTAACCTGTAATCTTTATTGAGAGGATATTTCATGCTCCATTTAGCTTGAATACCATATACTGGGAAATCATTTAGCTGGCAAATTGACCCAAAAGAAAGAAATTGTTTAGTCTTTGGTGGTTTTACTCTTTTACTTTTATCGAAGGGTTTCCTGGTGATCGATCTACTGGGATTTACAATGTGTTTTAGGCTTGAACCACATCTCATGCCTCTTTGAGATTGTGCACATGAAAAAGGAGTTTAAAACAAATAAATTAAGTTTTGATGTTAAATACTTATATTGTATCATCATTTATCTAATTTCTCTGCTTAAATATGCCTACTTATGCAATTCAACTTTCAGATGGTGGATAGATTGGATGAAGGAATTATGTCACCAGATCTTGGACCACTTGATTATAAAGCACTTTACAAGGCAATCAATGATAACAGCCTGTTCCTTTCCTTTTTTTTTCTTTTCCGAACTATAAATATATGTTATGGTATTGCTAACATGTTAAATTTCAGGCCGTTGGTAAGGCTCTTTTCAGGGCCCATGTGGAAGGACGACTTAAGGTAACTGTCAGTGTTTGAGATATAATATTGCCTTCGAAGAACATGAACTAACTAATTGTATTCATATAGAGTGAGATAATGTCAAAGCCTGAACTTTTTGTTGAACCTGATCCAGAGCTGCCTTTAGCACTTTTAGATCAAAAGGAGGTATACAGCTGTTTCCCATTAATATCTAGCACTTGACACTTAAATTCTTAATCAGGAAGTTAAGATTTCCTTTTCGAAACATATGATAAAGAAATCATTTAAAAACACATAATTGTTCTATCAGGCTGGTAAGACGCTCCTGCTCATCACCAACTCGGATTATCATTACACCGACAAAATGATGCAGCACTCTTTCAATAGATATCTTCCTAATGATATGGGTTGGCGAGATCTATTTGACATGGTTAGTACTGTTGTATGTTATAGTTTATGTCCTCTTGCAGAATTCTTACTATTCTGTGTTTATACAACGAAGCCTCTTTTCAATAGGAATTACAGTTCATACTCCTATTTATACTGCAGTGCTGCTTTGACAAATTGTAATGCGGCACTAAAAAAATTATAAATCATACAAAGGCCCTTTTCTATTCTTTCATTTTATTTTAGAGAATTTAAATTAGTAGCTACTTAACAATTATACTCACATTTTCGTGGTTATCCCCCTTTTTGGTGCTTCTTGAAATCCTGCTTGTATACTAAAATGTAAAAGTATCAAAGTAACACTTGTGTATCTAACTTAGTGTGAGCTCTTATATTCTTGTGTAGGTTATTGTATCAGCAAGAAAGCCAGAGTTCTTCCAAATGTCACACCCTTTGTATGAAGTGGTGACGGATGAGGGTCTAATGCAACCGTGTTTTAAGGCTCGCCAAGGTCGTGCTACTTCCTTCATATATTATCAAAATTATTTTAATGGAAACAGCTAATAGCACTTTTATTTGTCTAATCTCATCTAGTTAGTATTTCTCTGTTTGAATTTCATGTGCTCTCAAAAGAAAACCTCTCTATTTATAATTTTAGATTGCATCTTAATGAAATGTAGGTAGATTTAACGTGTAGTTTTTATTATGTTACTGACAGAGTTGGTTAAGCAGTTTTTTGCAGTCTCTTCAAAAAGGTTTTCTTCAGATCTAGTATATGATTCTAGAGGTCTATCTCTTTATTTTTTTCCCATCCTAATTCATTATATGTATATATATCTAATGAAGTTCTAATAGGGGTTTGTGTCAGTACGTACTACCACTTATTTACTGAAGCTACAATTTATGTACTTCAGTTTTCTTGCTACTTGCTACGTATAACAAATATAGTTATCTGTAATAATTCAAAGGTACATAACCGGATCATCGGTCTATCTGAATTCTGAACTGAATTGTCAATGTAATTGACTTAACTTTCTTTTTGTTTTTTCTTTTCCAGGGGGATTGTACTCGGGGGGGAGTGCTCAGATGATTGAAAAATCCCTAAATATTCATGGGGACGAGATAATGTATGTTGGTGACCATATATATACAGATGTGAGCCAATCCAAAGTCCACCTCCGCTGGCGAACAGCACTGATATGCCGAGAATTGGAAGAAGAGGTCATTATTTTACAATTTTCAGTTTTTCTAACAATATTGTCATAAAAATTATGGGGAAAAGAAAAAGGACTATTAATATGTTGATGTTAGTGTGGACTTGAAGTAGAACAGGAGAAAATGATGCTTGGTTATTTCTAGTACTGATTATACTTCATTTCTTATAAAAAATTTATCCTAGATTCCCTCCCTTGGTATCTGTGCATCACAATTGATTTATTGTCATTTGGTAATTCATAAGGATTTGCAACACCCCTCTCTTGTTATCTTCTTGTTATATCTGACTTTGCAGTATAACGCCTTGATTCATAGTCGAGATCAGCGGACTATGCTGATAGAGCTTATAAACCAGAAGGAGGTTGTAGGGGATGTATTTAATCAACTTCGCCTGGCTCTTCAAAGAAGAACCACCGGACGTCCTGCCCAGGTGATTTATTTTGTGCCCCTTTCTAGTTTCCTTATTTTTTGTAATATGATAATCTTTTTCTTTGGCGGTTTAGGCCGTCTCTGGATTTGTGCATTAATATTAAGTATGATTTGGTTCAGCTTACATTTAATCGGTCCTTGTGTTTTTCCAACTAGACCCTTGCTGCAACTCATATGGAGGACAAAGAACTCAATGAAAGAATTCAGAGGCTGCTAGTGGTGATGCAGAGACTTGATGCAAAAATTGCTCCATTGCTGGAAACAGATGGGGAGCACTTTAACAGAAGGTTAGTGTTAGAAAACTTAAAATTATGATGGGACCTTGTACACGCCTTTTTTGTTGATTTAAGAATATCTTAAACTATTCTGTGGCATGTACAATATATAGGGAAGTCAATTCAGCAAATATCTTTAGAAAAATTTAGACCTATATTGATATGTCTGAACCATCATTTTAGGTGGGGTTATCTCTCGCGTGCTGGACTGTGGGACAAGAGTCATCTGATGAGACAAATAGAAAAGTACATCATACATTTTGTATATGCAGTTTAAGATTCTTAATTAAGAATTTTAAGTTTGGAAATCTGTATATTAATTGGCATTTTATCCTGCAGGTATGCTGATATATATACTTCTAGGGTTTCAAATTTCCTCCATTATACACCTTTTATGTATTTCCGTTCACAGGAGCAGGTATGCAATCACATTTGTTCTTTTTTGTTGTTTTTTCTGTGTCTGATCATAGTTCTGGCTTGTTGCTCTTTTTTCCTTTTCCCCGTTTGTTGCCTTAAATATAGCTGGTTTTTCAGTATACTTATGTTACGATTGGAATATTGGAGGACGTCATTAGTTAAATAATCTGATTGAAGTAAAAAGGAAATAGAAAAAGGAAAGGCTAAACTGACATTTTCCTGAAAGGAATGAGAATGACAGAATTGTCACTGAACTGGTGGTTACTAATAATATAACTGAAACCATATTTTTGTATACAGAGTGGAACAATGATGTTCAACTATTAAGGTTTAAACCATTAACAGATATTGATGTAGACTGAATTCATCCGAGTATCGGAATTCTGTAAGTCATTATGAAGTGATTTACATGTAAAAAGAAAATACTATAAGAGCTTTTTATGGTCAAGCTCAATCACAGTGAAGGTCGGACCTGGAAGGGTGTTGACCAAATTTTAGTAGTAATGAAAGTCCGACATTTGTGAGCAATTAATGTCTCTTACTTCGAGAATGTGCTGATGCGGTATGCTTTAAGTGGATCCAGCCTGTTTTCTTCTTCTGATTTGGTTTTCAGCTGTTTACTTTGTGTTGTTTTTCTGGCACTAGGCTATACGAGGCTTATTGGGGTTGAACTGATATGTTGTTTCTAATACAGACACTTGCTCATGATTCCTACTCGTTTTACCACCCTGTGCCAGAGAGCAAACAATGACAGCAAGCAACTACTGACCTTATTGGTCAATGTCTGACCTTTTCAACTTTATTAGCTGATTATAGGGGAGGATAACAAGATCCGTTGTGCATGTCGAGATTGTTGAAGAACTGCTCTGCAGTTCACAGACACTGTATAATATATGAACATGTATCTTTATGAAGGCATTGGCTTCATTCAAAACAGATTAGCAGGACTAGAATGAGATGAGTGCATGATGCTATGTTTTGGCGTTTATAAATGTGGCATTCCAAACTTATCTCATTGTTTTGGTGTAAAGAAAGTTGCTTACAATTGTCTGCCCCAAAGTGGTATTGAAAACTAAATGCGACTCTCATTTTCTGTACATCTGCCATTTACTCTCATTTTTATGTTTTTTGTTTAGATTATGCCCTTGTTTGTTTTGATGCAACTCAACTATTTAACCTAAAGTTCGTTGGATAATAAGTGAGTTACAATATTTGGGTCTGTTTGGCTGATTCTGTTAAGTCAGCTTATTGACTTATAAACCCGTAAGTATTTATTGACGAGTGTTTGTCAGCCCAACTTATAAGTTGAATTTACAACTTATAATAAATTCAACTTATAAGCTGATAAGTTGAATGTTGGTAACGACGTACTTTTTCCCGACTTATTTTGATTTTTCGCTTTTTTATTAACTTTAATTTTTAAATATATGTTTTAAATGTTAATCTAACTTATAATTCACGAACTAAGATAATTATATTTAAAAATTATTTATTTTAGTTCATTTAAGTAAAAAAAAAATTTTGAAATATACCAAACACTTATATAACTTATAAGTATTTATCTACTTATCACTTATAAGTCACTTATTCATTTTAAGTCATAAGTTACTTATTTTAAGATTTCTCAAACGAGCACTTAGTTTGTTGTATTTTAAATTGAACAAAGAAACTAAGTTCCATGATTTTTGTAGTTACCACAAAACATGAGAACTTGGTTACAATGTCCTCCATGATCATTACGGATAAAATCATTAAGTACTTATCAAAATTAACTATGTAATCTTAGTTAAATAATAAGAAACCAAACACGAACATTTCATTTACCTTCAAATCTATAGTTGTAATTTAATTACAAGGAAATTCAATTTTGTTATATGTCAAAGGAGTAGGCTATATTATTCAACAAATACACGTTATAACATTTTTAATTTTTTTTTTATAATACACATCTATACTATATTATAATAGACGAAACATTAAAAGTTTGGTCGTCGGTACCTGTTTTTTTGGTACAAAGTGATTTTACCTAATTACCCTTACTAATATATTTTTATAACAGGTAATATTCATAAAAAAATATGTATACACTATATAAAAATATCACATCCAGTTAACTCTTTCAATCAAAAATTTTACCTTTTCTATTTTTCTTAACTAAAAAAATCAAAACACGTTAATCAGTTACCTTTTTCAGATATTAATTACCTTTTTCAACAAAAACATATTACCTTTTCTATTTTTTCTATCTAAACATTTCTTTTTCCAAAAATATCACGGGCAAATGAAATATTTCGTTTTTCAAATATATCATGGGCAATCAAAACATCTCATTTTTTAAGGGCAACTAAAATATCTCTATTTTTTAAAAATATTTCGGGAAAGTATATTTAATAAAGTGGAATAATAATAATAATAATAATAATAATAATAATAATAATAATAATAATAATAATAATAATAATAATAATAATAATAATAATAATAATAATAATAATAATAATAATAATAATAACAATAGTAATTATTAATAACTAATCAGTTACCTTTCTCATATCACGGGTAACTAAAAATATATCTCTTTTTCAAAAATATAACGGTTAACTAAAACATCTCACCTTTCCAAAAATACACCGGCAAGTCTATTTAATAAATAATAATAATAATATAATTATTAATAACCTAACCGATTACCTTTTTTCTGCTGAAATATATTATATTTTTTATTTTTTCTAACCAATCCTATACTTTTCCCAACATGTTATAGACAACTCTATTTTAATAAAATAAAATAATAATATTATAATTATTAATAACCAATCGATTATCCGTTTCAACTAAGGCACACTATCAATTCAAATAAAAT
>PHNY01140301.1:8164-20283 GCA_003724115.2 Anethum foeniculum
CATAATGCATATCATATTTCAAATACATTTATTAATCTAATATTTATATTGCAGTAAATTAAGATATAATAAATTTATAAAGGAATAATCATAGAACAATAATGTTAATAATCCAAATTTCTTATACTAAAACATAATAGTGTTGTCTCTAGGATAGAAACACTAACAAAAATTATATATTATTAGAGTATCTCCAAGGGTAGGAACTAAATCTATTAGTTATATCAGTATAAAATAGATATCTTCTAAAATTTGTCGAATCTATAAGAAATTGTGCTTTAGTAGTATTAGCTATAATCATTAAATATATTTAAAAAACAGTTTTTATTGTTATTTTCAAGTTTTAACGGTTATCTTTTATCAAAAAGTGTTTTGAAAGAATTATTAAATAAAATATAATTATTTTTTATTTAATATAAGTGAAGATAAATATTTATTTAATAAAAACATATTCAATGATGTTATTGTAATATTTTAAGCATGATAAAAATTAGTTAACAAACATTATAGATTACAAAACATTTAACTAATTTTTTTCAATCATATTGCTTTATTAGTAGTTTTTCAATATAAAATGTACCTCTCTGGAGGAGATAAGAAAATAGCGGGAAAATGAGCATAGCAGGGGATGGAGATGAAGGAAAAAAATGAAATAGCAGGAACAGTGAGTAGCGGGAGCAGCGGGAGAGGGAGACAAAGGTGGGAGATGAGGTGAAATTTATATAGATAATGGGAAGACAATCAACAAATTTAGAGGATGAAATCTTGATAGCTATAATTTTAGCTAATAGAAAAGCCCCGTTGGAGACATTAAAATTTTAAAGAATATGTATATTGGGTGCCTGGCAATTTTAGCTAACGGGTGGGTGCCACCTGACAATTTTACCTAATAGGCGACCTGGGTCGGAGATGCTCTTACTTACCTATTTTAAAGTTGCTATCTTAATCTTAAATGTACTTAGGGGTGAACTCCATTAAAACCTTTTTAAGTTGCAACCTTACACACTTTTTTAGAAAATTGGATTTAAATAAATAGAGTGATGGAAATAAAAGGCTAATGTTATATAAATTAGAAACATCGGTGACATTTTTGTAAATAAGTGGAATTTTATGCCCCTCTAGTTACCGGGCCTAAAAAGTTTTAGATCTACTTTTAATTCTCTAATCTTTTCGTCAATGTCTCTTCTTCTTCTTTGTATGTATATAAATATATTCGTATAAAAGTTTTAAAGCTATAATTACAAAAGTTTTAAAGCTACAATTTTTTTAGATCTAAATTTTGATGATTTTTCAATAATTTATAATATTTTTTATTGTTATTATACTTCCTTATATTATATACATGTATTTCATATACATGTTAAACTATTGTAATCATAAACTATATTGATTAAGGTTTTATATGTACAAATGTTGAATCTTGATATATATATGTTGAACGCTTTTATATTATAGTTTAAGATGTTGAATGTTAAATATTGGCAATGATAAGCTCAAATTGATTAGGTGTTATTTATAATAATGCAGAACTCTTCTTATAAATTCGTTGAACCATGCAAGTCATATTATAAATCCGTTGAATCATAGTATATACATGTGTTGAATCTCTTATTTATGTGATGTTATTTATAAAATTGTTGAATACTTGATAGAATTCTGTTGAACCATAATTATAGGTATGTTGAATGTAACTATAATGATTGTCCCGGATCTGATAAATATTATTTGTAAAGTGTTGAACACTTGTTAGATATCTGTTGAACCCTTTAAAAAATGAAAGATATAATGTTGAACCCACAATATAAATACGTTGAATTTTGTCAATATTTTTAATTTGGGAATTGTAACTGTTGAACCAGTTTAATTATGTTGAACATTTATAATTTAAAATTCAACCAAACATATGAGTTAACCCATATAGGAAAATAGTTTTAAAAATCATATAAAAATTAAAAAAAATTGATATTTCTGTACCCAAAGATGGGCTATTTGACCGGTTTGTGAAAATGATATTAAAAATAAAATTTTAATCAAATAAAATGGGTATTTCTATACCGCAATAATGAATCGGTGAACCCGTTTGGGAACTTTTTTCTGTTGAACCGATATTATAAATATGTTGAACATACGTATTTTACATAACATCCAAATATATGTCTTAATCTCCATTGAGAAATAATACTAAAAAATGTTTGTAAAAAATAATATAAAAATGCTTATCTCTATAACCCAAGGTGGACTAAAAACCCTAAAAGGAAAATCATATTCAAAAAATGAATTATTTATTAAATAAAATGAGTATTTCTAAACTCTAATAATGGACTGGTAAACCTGTTTGGAAATGTGTATGTGTTGAGCAAGTAGTATAAATATGTTGAATATACATATTGTACAGCCCCCACACGTGTAATAAAATAATAAAAATGAATATTTCTAAAACCAAAAATGGGATATCGAACCCCAAATAAAAAATAAGATGCAAAAGGTTAAGTTTTTGTTAAAATAAAAAGTTAATGGACTGGTGAACCTCTAAGGTAATTTCTGTGTTGAATCACTATTATAATCATGTTAAATGTAAGTATTCTATACTCCCAGAATTGGGCTCTTAAGGGAATGTTTGTGTTGAACAGATGGTATAAAAATGTTGAACAATTCAAATTAAATTATTTTTTAAATGAAAATAGTTAACATTTGTGAAAAAAACAACTTGTTCTCGATGACACAATATTAGAACAACTCACTATAGTCATAAAACAAAAATAATATGATAAACCCTTGATAAATATATATAACTTGTAAGGTTCAAAACATATCTAACTTAGATTTGATACATTTTTATGTTGAATCGTAATTATGCATCATGTTGAATCTGTCAAAAAAGATCAATAATCTAATTAATCATCTCTCACATATTTTATCAAATACCACCCCTACACATTTTTCAAGTCAAAAAATATCTACTAAACACACAGATTCGAAGCATATCATCAACTCATCAACTCTTTATTTTTTGAATAAAATTATTAACAAATTACAACTCATAACAATACAATGTTCAATACATGTCTAACTTAGATTCAACACATTGTCATGTTGAATCGTAATTATGTATCATGTTGAATCTGTCAAAAATTATCACAAATCTAAGTAATGATCTCTTACACATTTTATCAAACACCTTTACTAAACATTTTTCAAGTCTAAAAATTATCTATTAAACATACAGATTTGAACCATATCATCAACCCTTCAAATCTCTACTCTTTGAATAAATCCACAACAAGTTACAACTCATAACAATACAAGATTTGATGAATGTTATCGTTGTAATATTAAAATCATATAACAAAAAATCTCCGGCGTTTCGACTTGTCAATACACAAATAAGTCAAAAATCAACACCGCATAATAGTTAAAATCAATACCATCTAGTGTTTCAAATCATATAATTCGTGTAAGATTTGTACGTGATGAAATGCTTCCATCGCTATTCTTCTCATCAAAAATCATCTTGTTATATTTAGATAAAGATCTCGTGTGTGTATATGTTAATTACAAAGAAGAAGAAAAGAAAAACAACAGGAGAAGAAAAGAAGAAGAAGCAACCAAAGAAAAATAAATTGAATTTAAAATGAATATGAAGAAATGGACAATGTTTTCAACTTATTTATAAAAATGTCATCATCTTTTCTAAATAAATGTCATATTATTCATTTAATCTCCCCTACTCATTTTTGTTGATCCAAAGGTCCATAAAAATGTGTCAGGTTGTAACTTAGAAAAGATAGCCTCTGTATGAATACACCCTCGTTTGTTGAAGTTATTCATGTACTTTTTTGGCGATAAATGATGATCTCTTGTTTTGAAATTGTCATCAAGATTGTCTCATACCCTGGCCTTAATGTTAGACTCGACTGTTTAATAAAATTGTTCTTTTTAAAAAAAGAAAAAAAGAAAAAAGGAGTGCATGTTAGTGCATGAAATGTGTGATGTACTTCTTGATGTCTTGCATTGTG
Organism: Anethum foeniculum; assembly: GCA_003724115.2. Classification (NCBI taxonomy): domain Eukaryota; kingdom Viridiplantae; phylum Streptophyta; class Magnoliopsida; order Apiales; family Apiaceae; genus Anethum; species Anethum foeniculum. Next base: position 12,181 of record PHNY01140301.1, read on the forward strand.
ATTTTACAAGGCTACAATTATAACTGCACGTGGTGATCAGTTATTTTCCCCATGCTCTGCTGTTAAGTATTATGTCATTCATGGATACAGACAAATCTTTAGGTTCATGCTGGAGGAACACTTCTGATGCAACTTAACATGATACAAGATGATATTTTCATGGTCCTTTAATTTAATGTTTGATTATTCTCTATGCTGCTTTCACATGTGTTTGTGACATGGTAAATCAAGTTGTTGATAAAGAATATAACAAATTATGGAATGCTTGCAGACAATAAGACAATGCAGTGACTAATTTCCTCATATTTTATTAGTTGAATACAACTAGTGAATATATAGTAAATGTGTAACTTCTTGTGATGAAATTCAACAAACTCTATGGTCCATCTATAAATCAATCATGCAGTTTTATGATGAAAGCAGGACCCTGTTTAAGCCTTATAATACACTTTAATCTCAGAAATATTCCCATGCTTGTGAGCAAACAGGCACACTTCATATAACACTATACTTTGAGAAATAAAGCAGGCTGCGAGTTAGATTTATGACGCGTAAGAACGCAATTTGGGTGCTCTGGATACTACTCTCGACATGGATTTGTGCAGGAAAACTGAGTGGTCATGGTAGGAGTTGTGGTTTTCCGGCAATATACAACTTCGGAGACTCGAATTCGGACACTGGAGGGAAGTCAGCCGCCATGTGGGAAATAAATCCCCCTAATGGCGAAACATTCTTTGGCAAGCCTTCAGGGAGATACTGCAATGGCCGCATTGTTGTAGACTTTATTGGTAAGTGGAGTGTTAAGTCTTTGCTGTGAAGTGGTAACTTAACTTAAAAATGGTGACTGTCATTGTGTAATGTTTACTGTCCCAGTGTAACTGAATTACTAGACTGCTTGTGATCCGCTGATATTGTGGACTTATAAAGTCAATTTATATATTTAATCGATATTAAATATTCTTTTGAGGCAGCTGAACGCTTGGGGTTGCCTTACTTGAGTCCATATTTGGATTCGATTGGTACAAATTTCAGGCATGGTGCAAATTTTGCAACAGGGGGCTCATCCATTCTTCCAGGTGGCTACAGCCCATTCGATCTAGACGTTCAAATTACCCAATTTATGCAGTTCAAGTCGCGCACTACTGCACTCTATAAGCAACTTAGTGGCAATAGTATGTTCATACTCCAGTACTCTTTATATAATTGTCATATGGATTTGTAATATACAATATGCCAGTAGTGATTATTACTTTTTGCTGATCACAGGCACATTACTGCCTCTCCAAAACATTCTCCCCAGAGCGAGGGACTTCTCAAAGGCTCTCTACACGTTTGACATTGGACAGAATGATCTTAACTACGGTTTCCAGTATACAAATGAAACACAGGTCTTAGCGTCCATTCCTGGCTTGATAGCCAAATTTTCCCAGGCAGTATATGTAAGCAATATCTGGATGCTATATTAGGAATATTATGCAATTCATGTTACTTAATACATGAAAACAATATCTGAACACTTAAATAGAATAAAACAAACATGTTGGTTGTGTTTCAGCAACTTTACAAGGAAGGGGCAAGATTTTTTTGGGTACACAACACTGGACCACTTGGCTGCTTGCCCTATAGTGTTATTTATGATCAATCAAAACTTAATGACCTGGACAGATATGGCTGTGTGGCTAATCAGAATAAGGCAGCTCAAGAGTTCAATAGGCAGCTTAAGGACAAGGTTTCTCAGCTGAAGGCACAGCTCCCCCACTCAGCATTTACATATGTAGATGTCTATAAGGCGAAGTACAAACTCATTAGTGATGCAAGTAATTATGGTAAATTACAACTCAAAAACTATGCAATAGAAAGAAAACATTATCGTACTCAGACATATAACGTGCACACGTCTTATTTTGATGGCAGGTTTCGAGGATCCACACAAATTCTGTTGTGGTGGTTATTATGGTTTTCGTGTTGAATGTGGTGGAAAAGCAGTGGTGAACGGAACTGTCTACGAGAATCTGTGCACTGACCCCTCAAGGTATATTAGCTGGGATGGGATACACTACACTCAGGCAGCAAATCTTTTTATTTCCAAACTAATTATGAATGGTTCTCTATCTACACCTCCAAATACACTAGCAGAGGCTTGTCAAAATCCCCAGAGCTTGTAATAATCCTGGCATCACTCATAAACACTCGGATTTACTACCAAATAATACATTGTAATTGTTATTAGACTGATGTGTTCTTTTTAATATTAATACATTATATGTTTATAGAAAACAAATTGCTATCTGTAATAACATGAAAAGAAAAGCTAATATCTTCTTCAGAAATTCAAATTTTAGAAAGAATCGTGAATCACAAGTGCACCCCATCTGTCATATCTGTTGGTAATTTATAGTTTTGAGTTTTCTTATTACTTGTGGTACGAAAACTACTACTTACAACTGGTGCAGCCGCCTTATCTGCGACAGCGTGCAGTACTCTGGGGCAGCAAACGAACTTATCTAATGCTCATCGTTAGTAACTCCTTAGTCCTTACTGATCCCTCCAAAATCAAATGCTTAAATTCCAGGAGCCTGTAATAACCTTCACATCAGTTCTCAATAGCTGATGTGGCCACCAAATTTTACAATAATAATTGGAGCTTTATTAATATGCTTCTCTAATCTTGTGTTATCTCAGTAAGTTGTATTTTTTCACAGAAAACAAATAGAACAGCCAAAAACCTGGTACGAGAAAAATATGCAAAGGTTCTACTAAGCTTGGTGCAGGAACAAATGAAAGGGAAATTCCACAAAATCTTTTCCTTGATCAGTGAACTAACCATCTTATTTTGTCTAAATAATAATATATAGAAAGAATTTATTGACAAAGAAAGTTCATCAACTCGTACAATCAAATTTGATTTTATGAAATTTGCAACAAGAATCAAACATATAAATCAACCACCTAATATTTACTTACAACTTGCATACATTTAAGAAAAAAGTTGTTGCATCATTGCAATTCTTTTATTTACTCTTCTGGTGCTGATGTGGAGTTGGTGTCGAGGAGGGTATCAAGTGACCTGAATTTCCTGTTCCTAACCATGGCTTCTTCTTTTAGTAATTCAGATAACATCATCTTTTCATCGTCCATATCAGAAGTTGCTATCCCAAGACCTTCTTCTCTTTTCGCAACAATAAGTTCCAATATCTCAATTGCATCACTCCTCCTGCGTCGTATGGAAAAGATATTAGAATATTCCCAATTTTTTTTCAAAGTTTAAAATGATGGACATAGATATATTGACAAAAAAAATTTGAATCATAGTTACCTGCCCATCGCATCATAAGTGCCAGCAAGATTTCTATAGACTTCAAGTGTGCCAGGTTGATGTCCATATTCAGCCTCCAAGATGCTCCTTGCTTCTTCAAACATACTTGCAGCTTCATCGAGCGCATCCAGATGCAGGCACACAAGTCCCATCTGGTTTAGAGTGGTGGCAAATAAAGCAGATTTCTTCTCACCAACAGACCTAAACTTTGCAATAGCATTTTTTAAGCATTTGTACGAGTCAGAATGATTCTCTTTCATATAATTTAATGCTCCCATATGGGCTTCAATTACAGCCAATGTGCTCTGGTGGCACACATTGCCATCATATAATTTGGAAGCCTTATGCAGCAAACTTAATGACTGATCCAAATCATTCAAAGATTCATAGATGGCAGAAACTTCGATTAGACCACTACAAATCTCTTCTGGGGAACTATTAGGGACAGGTTTCATGTAGATTCTAAGTGCATTTTTGCAGTAAGATCTCGATTCACTACATTTCCCGATCTTGTTGTACAAATTAGCCAGCCGGACAAAAATTGAAGCAACTGTTGGATGATTTTCTCCTTTAGCGGGCTTAATCATAGTGAGCGCTTTCTGATAAGAAAAAATAGCATCATCATACCTTGCTAAATTTAAAAAGGCATCACCAATGTTTCGGTTAATAGAAGCTACATCTGCTTCTTGACCTTTTTCGGCCATGTACATGCTTGCCAATACATAATGCTCAAGGGCAGTTTCATAATCTCCTTTTGCCTCACAGATGAGTCCCATAAGTCTCCTATTAGCAGCTTGTTCCAGAGAAGCCAATGACCCCTTATCTTTATAAATGTCAAGAGCTCTCTGACAAAGCTTCTCAGCCTCATCAAATTGCAATATTTGAACATGAGCTTCTGATATGTACCTGCAAGTCTCGCCAAATCGAGGGTCATTATCTCCAAGAACTTGCATTTGAATCTCCAAACCTGCTGTGTACCACACTATAGCATTCTCAACTTGACCAAGCATTGCATATGTATCTCCTAGCTGCATACACCCAGAAAACTTAGCAAGTGCATGATTTTCTCCTTCATCCATTATAGGAATTTCAACTGAATGCTCAAGAAGTGGGATTGCCTCATTGTACTTCCCCATACTGCAGTACAATGCTGCCACAACATGTAAACACATAACAAACTCTAAATTTGGCTTCTCATCTGCACAAGTCTCAAATGCTTGCTTTGCTCGTAGCGCCAACGCGAGCACTTTCTCAGAAATCTTCCCCAAAGAAACCAAATCTCTAGTCTTTTTGAGTAAATAAGGACCAAGATATGCTCCCTCAGAAGAAACCTTGGAATTGTTCACCTGCTTCACCACTCCTAAAGGACTCCCATTTGTTTTCAAATTCTTCTTAACCGGAGGAGGCCCATTATGTAAAGGCTTTCTCCTCGAGCTTAACATTTTGGGTTTTCCAGAAGGAATATGTGAAGATATAGCATTGGTAGGTGAGGGGACTTTCTTACATGTCCCAACCTTTTCATTACTCTGCTGATTTTCTTTCTCAGCAGGAACTGTAGTTTCCACAGCTGGTTCATTGTTCATCAACACTATCTCCTTTGTTGTCTCAACATCAGCATATTCCTCTCCAGCAAGATATCTCAGTTCTAAATCAATCCTTGATTCGTGACCATAGGACAGCATGCTATACCGTGAAGGCGATTGCTCTGAGCTCTGTATGTCACAGACATTGTTATAGAGCTGCTCTATAGAGTTTTTAACTCCATCTGAGATTAGCCCAATAGAATCACTATCAGGACTGTGTGCACCGCTCAAGGGACTTCTTGGGGACGTTTCAATGAATATATCCTTGTGTGGCACATAGTGACCAGCTAGTTCATTTGAATACCTATCTCCATTCATTCCATCCATAACAAGCTTTAGCTCAGCCTTATACTCAAATTCTGCAGAAAAAAATAAAAGAAAACATGTAACAAATTTCATGCTAAAGATAATTACCATTTCAAGGTTCCAGAATATTTTTTTTTGTAACAAGATGATTAACTTAACTATAAATAATACACATTGACATACATAAACTTTCTAAACAGTCCAAGATTCGATGATCGATTTCCATTCATACTAATAAGTAATGTAACTGAAAAAATTCAGGTGGAAGATGATGCATACCTTACTTGTAATCCAACAGAATAATTAAAAAAAGAAATATGCAAAGTCCTATTGTTTAGAACTTGTGTACATGTATTTGCAGAGAGGAGAAAGTGATGGGATGAAATTATATGAACATCAAGAAACTCTTATATATAAGCTCATTTGCAGGAATAAAATGTTGATAAAACTGGTGAGGGCAAAACGGGATTTTAACGTCCAAATTATTAAAACCCCGTGAAGTTGACTAAATACAAAAATTATTCTCTCAAGTAGTTACGAGAAACTGTCTGTTGAAGTCTGTGAGTATACATGCATATTAACATTACTAAGTCTAGAGAAAATTTTAAAAAAATATGTTATGGATGGGATTTGTTGTCTTGTAGAGGGTAGAGAGATTTCTTGTTTCTATGTAGATGCATTATATTTTTTTGGCTGTCTTTCTTTTTATATCTTTAACACCCTTAGTTGTCAGAGTTGATAATATTCTGCAAGTCCAGTTAAATTTTTAAACGTGTCATGGGACTGAGGACTCTTCCACGCTGCATCATCCCCGTGTAAAAATGGTTCCGGTTCCGGTTTTATCCTCGTGCATGAATGCATCATCTGTGATTTTGAGACGTTCAACTGGCTGGGACAATGATAGGAGTCTCAAGTTTGATAGCATGTCCTTACTTCTTTGAGTTATTAATTGTGTGTTACTATCATGTTAAATACTGTACATATGAGTATAAATTAAGAAAAGTAGTCTTCTCATTTGAATTTAAGTTAAGTAATTGAATTGGTTTAATTATGATAAAAAAAAAATAATGTTGTTTATCCATCATGGAAGAGTAGTGCTTATGAAAAATTAGAGGATAAAGTTTTATATGACTCGATTAATCAAACAATTATAGGATTGACAGAAGTTGATTAAAAGAATAAAGTACCCCCAGGCTGGTGATGTGATTGTGGGTGAAGAGTGTAAATAATATAAATAGGGTGTTGAAGATGACTCTCATCTACAACAACCAACTCATGGAAATAAATTATACTGCTACTATCTATCAACCGTGTAGTTTGTTGTATATTATATTCATATTGGCGTGTATATAAAATTATGTGAACTAACTCAGAATATTTAGATGGTGCAGCCTGTGATACTGTCTCTGCTCTCTACCTGCTAGTTAGAGGGTCCGTGATTTGGTGTGTAAAATTGCCAAGATAACAAAAATGGTCAAGACTGCCAACTTTTCTTCCTCAAGCTGCCAACATATATATTTTAAACCGGCCAACTTGTCTCATAGCACCAATCCATCATTTGTAAACTACATAATGATGAAGCAGACAGTGTACTTGTACACACAAGACAGGAAATCAGGAATCTCATTTGGTATTTAGCAAAATATATGGGTGTATCCTTTGGGCCGGAGGGGTTGGAGATCTACCAACATATCAATTGGGCCTACAAAACATATATCCAATCACACAGCTAACCGCAGTTCTCTTCTTCATTCTTCTTTTTCTTTTTAAATGCAGCTAAGCAAATATGTTATATTTTTTTCTTTTCTTTTCTTTAAGCGACTATCAACTATCAGAATATTAGGGTTTTGTCTGTTTTCCCACAGATACTCTGATTGGTTGTAGGTGTATCATATTATTTCTATATAAATTTGTTATTTGTGGAGGATTCTTGTATAACTTGCCAAAAAACTCTCCTAAATTACCAATTTAGAGCATCTTCAATAGGTTCTCTATACGAGCTCTTAACTTCAAAAATAAAGAGGATGACATAAAATAGAACTCGTCTTTAAAAATTTAAGAGTTTATTCTCTCTACTCATATTTATATAAATTTAAGAGCTTATTCTCTCTCCGCTCTCTATACGAGCTCTTAACTTCAAAAATAAAGAGGATGACATAAAATAGAACTCGTCTTTAAAAATTTAAGAGTTTATTCTCTTTACTCAAATTTATATAAATTTAAGAGCTTATTCTCTCTCCTCAAACTTAAGAACTAGGACAAAGCTCTTAATTTTTATTTATTAATAAAATATTCATTCCCACCAATGTACCACTTTTGTCTCTCTTTTATGTTCAAATATGATTAAAATATAAATAGAGAGTGAATATAAAGAGTAAGGTTGGAGTTACCCTATTAAAAATGTGCTAACTTACTAAGAGCCTAGTATTTTATATCCTTTACATATATAATAGCCCAACAAGGCTATAATATTAGTGAGACATTTTATTCATTTGTGAAATGACAGATTTGCCCAATGACAGATTTGCCCATGTCTTTGTATTTTATATCCTTTACATATATAATAGCCCAACAAGGCTATAATATTAGTGAAACATTTTATTCATTTGTGAAATGACAGATTTGCCCAATGACAGATTTGCCCATGTCTTTGTTATATTTTAAAAAAATGTTGTTGAGATGAATTGAACCTAAGTTTAGCCACTTACTTGGCACACTCCAATACCACTTATGCTACTATGTCACTTAAGTTTTTACTCATGCACTTAATAAGTATATGTTGCATGAGAATAAAATTTGATATTATTATTGCAACTTATACAATGACATCTTCTTTTTCATATTTGTTGATTTTGTTTACGTATTATCTTATAATCCGTGCAATGCACTGTTGTTTTA
>PHNY01140323.1:4252-18871 GCA_003724115.2 Anethum foeniculum
TGAAATTAAAATCATAAACTAAGGGTGAAAGGATATTTAACAAGGTTGTTACATTGAGAACTGTTCAGTGCCATTTTTACTGCCATCAGTCTCCCTATGATGGATAATAGTAGCCTGTCATTCCCCTCCAATAATTGTTTTCGGGTGTAACTACATATATATGTGTGTGTATATTCAGACACTAGGTGACAGATAATAATAAGAACTAGTCGAGGTAATGCGGCTGAATGTAGTCAATTATATGCATTTATCTTGTTGGAAGACTATACCCATGTTGTTCGTGCTCTTGAGGACTCTGTATTGGGGTCATTGAGTCAAGATATGAGAATCATGGGTCAAGGAAAAAAAAGATATTCAAACATGATGAAGACAATCAGCATCACAAAGATAATCAAACATGACAATTGATGATGATAGGCATAACTAGAAATATAGCAGACCACTACTAACGAACAATACTCATATAACTGCATGTCAAGGGAAGCAACCTTTTAGCTTGTTTCTCCTCCAGTTCTTTTGTTCTATAAATTACTTGTACTCCCTGCGGAAATGACAAAAAAAAGTAGAGATTTCCATAAGCAAATATATGAAATGTCAAGGTGACAGGGCACAAGAATATATAAAGAGAGGCTAAAGATTTAAACTCACAGGAATGCTTTCTAAGACTTTTGATACATTGGAGGATGCAGCCTTCCCTTCGACAAACAATATAAAGGAAGAGACCCCAGTAACTTTGTGATAAAAAAGCCATGGCATTATCTGCTCTAAGCCAGCAGAGGTGCTTGTAGTAATACATATCTGCCACAGGATAACAGAAAACTAAAAGTTAAATTCAAATAGTTTACATTGTCTTGTGTTCCTGACCAAACTTGTATCACAGAGTATACAAAATTGTAATCACAGAATGCCATATACTAATATAATTCAAGGCCGGCCCATCCCAACCCAGATAATAGTAAGAAAAAACAGTAAATAATAAAGGCCTCTCTTGTTACCAGAACAAATATCTTCTTTTTATACAACCGTTGCATTGCATTTACAATATAAAAATATAAAATAACATGCTTTACAAATGTATAAATTATTTTCGAAGCATTCCAGTAATCAGGGTACCTAATATGTTTCAAAATCTACATAAGGTTGAGTAAAACTACGCATCACTTATATCAAAGCGAGATGTAAAATTAACAGGTCCCCGTTTTTCATGGCCTATGTCTGTTTGCAAGGACTATAACCCCCACACTAGTTATGAATCACACTCATATTGTTGCACCGTAATTCCTTAAATAATCCGGATTAACATATTGTGATCACTATCTAGTTCATTCTCGAAAAATCCTTTGATTACACCCTCCTACCAGGTCATGATCCCATAAAAATGAACCAATTATTTTGTTAAAATGTAGTCTACTATATGAAAACTGAGTGCAGTTCAACACAGTGCAAGTGTTGTAACGATCTGTATTATCTATAGACACCCACGGTCATGCATAAAGACAAATACATACACTCATACAACAAAAACATATGCATGTAAACCAAAACAAAGAAATAAAATAAAACCAAGAAACATTAACGATCAAATCAAGAACCCAAAGATAAAAAAACAAAAAAAAAACAAATAAATCTCATAATAAAATACAATAATCTAATATCACCTTGGGATTAAGATCCGAGCCGTGATCAAAATTCCAGCCCCTGAAGTAAGGAAATGAAGGAGTGTGTTTTCTCGACAAAACATCCAGACAATCCGATGACGTCTTCACCGGAGATGAATGAGCCATACCCGGAAACTTGTGTTGATCATAATCATTATCAGCTAATAAAGACCAGCGGGTAGATGGGTCATCGAATCCGCCCCGCCATTGGAGAATGAAAGCAAAAGCAGCGAGACTGAGAGGTAAAAGAGAGAGTAATAAGAGGAGTTTTGAGGATGGTGAAAATGATGATGTGGTGGGTCTGAGAGATGAGTGAAGACCCGCCATTGTAGAGTAATTTCAAGAAATGTGCATATACGTACAACAGAGACACGTTTGTATGTGTTTATGTGGAGTTGAAACCGAAGAAGAAGTTTGTATGGGAGTTTCTTAAGTGTTTACGAGGAGGAGTTGTTGTCGTTGCTGTTTGTTATTTGCCGTCTTTATTATTATTATTTTTATTATTATTAATATGGTCATTAATTATTCATCTTTTTTTGGGAAATGAAATTGCCGACTTCTTTATCATTTTTTTGGTTTTTCGGTTAGTAAGTTTTTACATTTTGTGAAAATCTGAATATTTGATACCTTTATATAATCGAATTTACATTTTTCATACAACAACCTAAGTGAATGATTTTGCAATGATGAGAATCTACGTTTTTGGTATTCTGTTATTATATTTTATGTTTTTCTAGATTTGAAATCTATGTTGTTATACTATAAAACGTCTTTTCAGATTTTTGGAATGACTTATTGGAAAATATTATTTTGGAATGATATCATATTATTTTACATATAAAATGTAAACTAGATAAACTACTAAGATAATATATTACGATAACAAAAATTGAATGGGATATTCCACTGTTATTGCTAGATTAACGTATAACCTGTTTAAGAGAAAATGAATAATTCACGAAGGGTTAGTACAGTGGTAAAATTGTCCTGAGAGGTTAATAGTTCGATGTGTGTGTAATTAGAAAAAAAAAATTCAATAAAGTAAATGTATTAAGAAAAAATAATAATATCAATGTTGACAAATTTACGAGGTTGGATCGGAGAAACCGATGAATAAAAAAAGAAGTGGTTTTTTTTTTTTTTACTAATTTGGCTTATAACCTTATAATTGAGTATCTGTTCTCAGAAAATTTCGGGGTGAGCCAGGATCGAACCCAGAACCTGGGACGACAGAGGATAAAAGAAGCGGTTTTAAGCTTTTGTATTAATGGTCAACTAATATAGTTTGTTGTCACATTACTTGACGTAACTTCTTCCCGAAACATGCTTCTAATCTGGGAAAAATGCTTCATATTTGTAAATTCTGCACATTAACATTATCGGTACATCTGAGATTACTGCAGAAACAAACATACACCAAACGTCTCTGATCTTTTAAGATCATCACATATTTTCAGTGGCCAGCTTTGGGTTGAGCAATCAATTAGTACTATTTCTTTCAGTTTTTTATAACATTTTTCCATCCCTATAAAAATTGTCAAGAGATAGTGAGAGACTGTACGTAAATTGCTGAGAAGTTATTCAAAAGGCCAAACCATAATAACCATTTGTTATATTTTGAACACTTCACCACCGTTGTTTGATATTTTAGTCTCACTCCCCCGTACAGTTATTCTTGATGTTGCGGAGTTTTTATTTTGTCATCAACATTCCATTTATGTATTATTATCGGTCTTTTAAAAAGCGAGAATCAAACTTAATCGGTGAAGGCACAGAACAAAGATTAATCGGAGATTTTGGATTGATCAGGGATTAAATTGATGATTAATTAAATAATCGGGTATTTAATAAGTTCAGAGAGCTGTTGAACATGGATTGATCAGTGATTAATCGTGATTAATCACCTATTTTTAGAACAGAGATTATTACGTTACCTGAAAATATTTTTTAAGGGACGGCATAGGTCTATCATTACATGGTTAGTTCCCTTTCATAAAAACTTGTCATTTTGGATTTCTACAGACATCAAAATATGAGTGACAACAAAATTTTGTCAAAATTGAGCTCAACGGGAAATAAAGAATAGAAGCATATATTTTCTTAGGGATTTTTCGTAGGACAGGGCACCATTTTATTCTTAAGATGCCACCAGCTTCAGTCTAGACCTAAAGAGGCCTAAAATCACATACCAAATATGAACAGGCACAATTTCTAAAGCTATACCTATAAAACAATTTGTGATTTTCAACTCAATACCCAAATTTATAGTCACTGAACAAGAACCACCGCATATAGTTTCCCTTAAGTAAGATAATTTTATCAGGCTTCAAAAAGTAACAACTCATGATAGTACTACCAAATGTAAATGTGCTAACAATCATATCTATAGTTTTTGCTTGAGAGGCTCAACTTATCTTCTTAAAAGCTTTAAGACATCTCCAACCAAATGCAACGATCCTGTGACAAGAACCTGCACAATCAACTACTTAGTTTATGCCTGCATTAGCATCTAAGCCTGTTGGAATATAAACTGGGAAAAGGGTTAATCAAGGTAATAACTTCCTCAAAGTTTGTGCTGGAAGCTGGCTCAATGACTATCATTGGCTATGGGACTGAAGAATTATCTGGCTATATTAGAACTATAATTGATCATATTCATTTATGTCAAGAATTTGGAGAAGCTATACAGTGGCTGTGTTGGCAGGCTTCTTATGGCCCATAGTCATATTTGTACCCGACCTAATTTTTCTCATAATATTGGTTACAATTTAGGTCTTTCTGGATCAACTAGGAGAAGAACCCAGGAGTTTCCTAGCAACTTAAGATCGAGAAGGAAGGTTATTTTTTTTTTTTCAATCATCAATTCCATAGTAAAATGCCCCACAACAGTTTCCACTGCCAAATCTTACTAGGGGCAGGCATTGGTAGTTATGACTACAGGTTGCTTTATGTTGGATAAATGACATTTATAGGAAGGAGTCAGTCTAGTAGTATGCATTTCTCAATCTCAGTTGCCACCCTCTCCAACAATCTTAATTTAATATGCAGCAGGCTCTACTTGTATCTGTTGGGTGACGGGTTCGAGTACTGAAAACAGCCTCTAGGAATAACACAAGGGCAAGGTCGCGCACAGTGGCACCTTTCCTAGGAACCCTGCTGTCGCAGCCTGCAGGATGGCAGGAGCCATGTGCATTAAGTATGACCTTATAAAATTTTGTCAATTTTTGTGCATGCACGCGCTGGGTTTTAAACTGTAACTGGTGATCATAGCTAGAGTGTTTAGCAAAGTTCAAATCCTACCCCCTATAATATTTGACAAATGAATCCGGGATGCACAAAGTTATCAGGCAACTCAGACCTGGAAACTCTTTAAAAAATATTAACTTAAAAGGTGATGGTTCACACAAACATATAAGAGTATCCTACCTGAATTTTAAGGGAAGGGTTTTCTCTAGCACAGTCCCGTAACCACTTTATTGACAATGGCAATGAAGGAATCACCGCACTGCGACGAAAAAATCCATCCTCTGGACTTTGACATGAAGCACTCTCCATAAGGAATTCATGGGATGGCAAATTCTCCGCACCGACAATCTTTGATTTTCCATTAAGCCTGACATCTTAATTAATAAGAGTATAAGAACATGATATAGGTTAGCTGAATGGTCAAATTAATAATATTGTCCAATGCTAATTGATCAATCAAAAGTAGGAAGTTACTAACTCGTAGTAACTTACCAATTACCATAGACCCAAACATTAATTGTGTCCTTGTTAGCGAATAGTGAGACAAACAGGTAATATATGTCATCGAATTGAGATGCAAAGTAATCGAACTCTGATTGGTAAGTGAGATATACTAGACAGACGCTAATTCTTCAGACAGATAGAAAAGTACATGCCTTCAGATTTGTATTCGACTTCCGGTAATGTATAGATGTTGGCCCTAATTTACTTGGTATAGACATTTATATACAATTTTTTTTATATATAGACACTTTTGTTAGACGATATGATCAAACAGTAAAATTAGCCAGTAGATAGCAGAACAGAAATTTATAGTTATACAAGCAATGAAGCAAATACATAGCTTTGTTGGAGAATGGCCAAGTCAAGGAAGTTACCTTTCCCATTCACTATATTTTCCCATATTCTCTGAAGGTGTAATTGCCATGACAAGTCCCTGGCAGGAATATCCATAGGAATGACAGATGCACCAGAGGTAACCTTGTTATATGTTGATAGATTTGGGACGAAGATAGCCTTTGAGAAATGAGAACCTGGGAAGGTTAATTAAATTGACACACATCTCAATGCTCCATATAATCCTTATTCCTTGAAGTGCAATAGCATAACAAAAACTCGAGAAGTGAACTGATTGGCAAAGCAATTAGGACTTCCAATAAGGAGTTGTAACCACTACCATTTTTAAATGCTTATCCAATTTTCATCTGTAGAATAAGATACTGTTTTATAAACTGAGATCGGAGTTAGGCAAGGGAGGTGACCGGTGAGAATCAAAAGGACAAAAGAGAATTTACAATAAAGTAATGAATTCTTGAGCTATGAAACTGGCACAAATATAAATAGTTCTTGGGTATTACTATCAGGGTCATTATGTCTTTGAGTTGTCTTGTCATTTTGTGTAACTAAAAGAGCTTCAAGTGCATGACGATCATGAGGTGGAAGGCTGAACATTCCTTTCTTAAATCAAAACCAAGAAATGACAACTTGTCAGTGTAATAAGAAAAAATACCTGAGGAAGCACATACCCTCACAAGCCTCGTGAGAAGGGCATGTGGATCCCTTGCATCCATGCAGTTGAATAAAAGAATCTGCAATGTATAAATACCTTATGAGGATTATTAACGAATTATAAACCTCTGGCACTTGAAGCATAATTTTCCATGCTACTAATGTTATACAGATTAAAGATTCAATAACAGAATCATTGACAATATATTTACCTGCTTTGTTGTTTTATTGCCTTTCCATTCATTATTATGAAAGCATCTCTTCCCAGGAATACTCTCTAAATTATTGACCTTGGAAGAAGAAGATGCCTGCAGCTTAGTCGTCTCTGCTTTCACAGCATCAGAAAACCATCTAGCACAAGCATCAATACTTTCAGGACTGTGAGCTCCATCCAAGTAGAACATCAAATTTCCAGAAGAAATTTCATTCCCTTCAGATTCACAAGTTCCAAATGAGGAGTCGTCAACTATCTGAGCCCTTCCAGAAAGACGTGCAGTTGATAGACCCCTCAGAAATGCCTCAGGCAACTTGTGTTTTTCACTTTCCTGATTTAACATCCAAGGAAAATTTAGAGCCCAATACCAAAAGGAAAATATAAACTAATGGGAAACTCGTAAACACATACTCCCTCCGTCCCACTCATTTCTTTACAGTTTTTTTTCTCATGCTTAGCACGCATTTTAAGACTACTATAAAATATAGTTCCATAATTTTTTAAAAAAAATTACTTTTTCTGAATAAAAATTTAGATATTATATTTTTATTTAAAAGGAAAAAAAATTAAAATAATTTAGGGAACTATACTTTATAGGAGCCTTAAAATGCGTGTCGAGTCCCCGTCCCCCAATATAAAGAACCTGGAGGGACGGAGGGAGTATATATTAAGATACGTACTTTTGTTTTTAGAAAAAAAATATCAATTAACTAGACCACACCATTTAACTCTATTAATAAAATTTACATTAATTTATCGAGCTATCCTTCGAGAATACATATATTTCTCTATAAAACTCAAAAGTACATAAACCCTTACAATAATACTCCTGAACAAGTGCATGATACCCTCAAATTATCAAACGCATAAACAATGGCATGGCCACCACAGCACACCAATTATATAATTTATCAAACCATGTACATGGTCTCATAGATTTATTCAAGAATATATAGATTTCTTTGTGAAACTTAAAATTACATGAAACCAAATCAAAATGCTTTACAACAAGTGCATGATATCCTCTATTTATGAAATATAAAACGATACCATGGTTTCAAAGCACGCCAATTTTATAATCTAGCAACTATGACACCTTAAAGCTGAGTTTACCATAGCTAATTACAATAGAAGATTTAAAAACCACGGAAGACCACTTCCTCAAAAATTTAAAAACCAAATCCACGGCATACCACCTTCTCCCTTTGCCTAACAGTTTTCAAAGAATTCATTCGGACCTTTTCTATCGATAAATCACCAATAGGCTTTCTCTATTAGTGAATACATAATGAACTGAAGCCTCTGCCCCTGGTTCTTTAATTGGAAAGGAAACAAGTCTCTAAATCTTACTACTCCTGATCTCACGTTCACAAAGTTTACAAGCGAAAACACAGAGAGTGATTATTCATCGAGTCGGTCAGTTGAAATTTGGTAAACAAACATATCAAACTGTATTTGTTATTAAATAATTACTGATAGGCGACTGAGTTCTGGATCGAGTTACGGGACCTTTTAAAGTGTAGTCTTGGTCGATTCTTTCCCTTAAAGGGCTGTTATTCTTATTCTTCGTACCTGTTCCTACTATTTTTGTTTGCTTGACTGCAAAGAATAGGAAAATACTGAGAGCTCAATTAGAGAGAGAGCTCACTGATCTCATTTGATTGTTGATAAGGAATATCTTTCTCCCCTTTTCTTATCTCTCAATGAACCTTTAAATACTTACAAGGACAGAGCTAAAAATCTGCAGCTACTAGCAATAATTCTGCTTCTAACAAATAGCCTTAAAATCTGCATCAATTAGCAAGAAATCTGCTACTTTAAATAAGCTAAAAATATGTAATTAGACCAACTAAAAATCTGCAATCAAACAGAATCTTCTCCCATAATTTTTGCTTGCTTGTTTTGACCGCTTCTCTTGTAATAATGACAAAAAGGAGCCACCTGGACACTTTGTTGTTGATCAGGTGTATTACTTGTAACAATTACCTAGGAGGTTATCCTACTTCTGAAGTCAGACCTGATTAAGTAGTAACAAGAAATGCACAGTAGTGCACAACAATCAATAAGCATCAAATTTTTACTCACATTTTCTGACAGATTTTTCCAATTTCCTGTAACCTGGAGCCAACATTTACAAAGCGAGATAGCTAGACCAGCATTAATGAATTGGTGATCCCCGGACAGGCTTAATTTTAGCCCATTCAATCTTTTATAGTCGAGGGGTGCTGCTACTTCCAGAGGCACCTGAAGTGTAGTTAGTTACGAACTCAATAAGATATATTTATAAACATGTAACTGATCATGATTCATTTTTTTAATTAAACATATTCATAAATCATAAGTAACCATAGTGAGCAAAGAACAAAGATGGATTCATAACCTTGCACCGCGGAGCTCTAACTACTAGTTATTAGCTTTCTTATTACTGTCCAAAAGCTATACGTAAAATGATTTCAGATAGAGAAAAAAATTATATTGGTTAACACTATAAATTCTATACTTCTATTGGTACATCTAAAGGATAGAGAAATAAGAATGTATTCAATTTAAACAAAAATCTGTTTATTAAAATTAATTTAATATAATTGACACAAATATACAGTTAGATGATACATTGCAGTCAAAGGATATTCAAAAAATAATAATGATAGCGAATGACTTGTCCATACAAAGTTCATAAATAGTCATTTTGACTTTAAGAATGCAACAATACTATCAGATTTGAGGAAACATTTAAGTATTTAACTAAGTAATAAGCTTTACGAACTAGCACATTTGAGTTTTCCTCAACAAAGACACTTCAGCCAATGATAATATCTTTTCCTTAACTAATATCTTTTCCGGAATGTGTTTATTCTATGCCTGCAGGCTGCAGTCAATGATAATGGTCATCAGCCAACTTATAGCTTTCCAGCTATGATGCATATCACTGTTTGTCAATTATCAGTTGTTAGTAACCAACTCAAAAACGAAATTGCTTTCATAATCCACCCTGGCAGCATAGGCTCTAAACAACATGGTGTAATGTTCACACATCAAACTATAAGCCTAACATGTGTAAATGTGTAATTACAATCGCAACTTACCCCTAACTCACAGGCCCTGTCCTGGAGAACCTCCATCGCTTCGGCAGCTTGAGGTGATGAAAATGCATGAACATGAGGCTTCAAAGGCCAGGAAAGATATTAATCCAGTTTGCAAAATACTTGAAAATGGCATATATCCCCGATGTACACAGAAGCTTTACTAGAATGATCAATACTTTTTAGTAGAATAATCAATAAGGTAGAGAAACAGGCGCGTACAGTCGCGAGTATTCAAAATCTTTGTACCTTGAGAATTCCAGCTTTGTGTGAAGCAATTTCCCTCAATGTATCTCCTGCATATAAATAACTAAGCGATACAGTTTAACTGTGGAAACAAATGACCAGAGAAACAGAGAGAGATGGAAAGATAGATGGAAAAACTAAAATGCATTGACAAATAAGCATCTCCTGTAAAATTAGCATACCACAAAAAAATAATAAAACTAAGAGAACAAATTTGAATGTTCTGAGGTGGCTTACCCAAAATTTCCATGTGATCCATACCAAGGGAAGCAATGCCACAGACTACAGGTTCCTTGATCTGCAATTTTTAGTGAATATTTTAATACCAAGGCATGGTAAAATCAATAAAGTATCTAGAAAACAAATTGCAGATCACGCAATAGTACAGGAGAACGGTGCTCTTTCCTAAAGACAGAATCTACCCCCTAGTTACACAAGTCTGCTTCCAAACACAAGCCAGGCCCCAAATAGTACTCTATTAACAAAATCTGGCTACTATAGAAATTTAAATCCAAAGCAATAAAAGAGAGAGAGAAAGAAATAATAGCAATTTTCTGTACTTGGAACAGAACTGGCCCTTTGATGTTAACAAAGTAAAGGCGCCAAATGAAAATATGTATTGTTTGTTTCAATGGATATATGTACAAAGTAATTGCATTTACGTTGCTTTTATAAGATCCGCACAACATATAGCTTAATAAAACCAATCCATCCTATGTAATAATGACCCAACCCAGCTGAGGTTTATTTACAAATGGCGCCACACTGCAGGGCTTGGGTGGACCGTGTCTTTTCTTTAGATGCACGGGTAGATTCATTTTACTATGATAACTGGACTTTCCATGTTGTAACGGTTGCCTGCTTTGACACTTTATATCTCTCTCCATAACAAAAAGGACTACAATCCCTATAGGTTTACAAAGAGCACTTAAAATTCTCAAGGAATAAATGTAATTATATAATAAAACTATAACAATCTCAAATATTACACTGTGAAAATTGCCTATGCTAACGCAAGGAAATCAATTAATCTTGGCACATAATTCAGTAATAAAGATGAACCTTCTTTTGACATGATTCATTTTCCTTTTAAGGTTAAGCGAGTTCTCTCAACTGTCAGACAAATCAATAAACAAGATACTTAACACCAAAACAGAACAGATTAATCTTTTAGAAGTAGTGTACCACATTTGTAGAGTCCTTTTTCCCTCCAAGACCAACTTCAATGATTGCAACATCTACCTGTGAACATAAAAGGTTTTCACTGATGTGCGGTAAAATGAAGACAACACACAGTAACATAATCTTCTTAACAAAGAACAGATGTGATGTGTTTTGCATATGTGTTATACTACATATAGCTGTCCAACAATCAAACTTGGATGAGCTGATAAGACACAACTCATAGATACTATGATTCTGGGTAGAGGTTTAAGTTTTAATTTTGTGTCTTCCCTCGGAGCTTTAGGGTAGGCAATCTGTAAGTCTGTAACTTTCATACAACAGCTGATGACAGGGAACCCTGCAAATAACAGAGCTTGCAATTCTAATTTTGCTTTAGCTGGCAAATTTTTTATGTGCTATCAGAAGATTTATTAATGTTATGGGGAAAGCGGTGTAATTTTTTATTTTATACATCTGTAAAGTCTATGGGTATATGGTATTAGCCAGAAGATAACATTATTAAATTTGGTATATTTTCATTATTATATTCCATGTAAAATAAGAGTTTGTGTTTACACCAGTAACATAATCATATTTATTATGTAAAAACTTTTAATTTGGATTACAACTTCCCTAAATTGATTGTGGTTTTCTTTTGCTTCTTGAGGATCCTAGAGGAAGTGAATTCTCTGCAGTCGATTAAACTTGATTTATTTTTCTTGTTTTTTCGTCAAACACTTGATTCCAACTTTTCTCCACAAAAGGTGATTCTAACAGTCAAGGTGTTACAGGATAAGAGATAAATTAATGATCACTTAATAAGAAGGATAAAATTTCCAGTACCAGCCTTGTGACTATAATGAATGAGTCCTTTTGGCATCTACATTACTGGTTTCTAACTTAAATTGCCTATACAACAAGGTAGTACAATATTGTATAGTAGGCACTTCATATGAAACACAACAAACACCTTGTCTCCACGTGCTACAGAATAATGCATATGAGTGTATAATATTCGTATTTCGGTTTCACATGCAGTAAAACAAAAACTTAATTAACCATTGCACGAAACAGAAGTAAAAAAGTTTCCTAGTGGGTTATACCTTACCTTCTCACAAACAAAAATTTTGAGTGCCAATACAGTAAGAAACTGAAATAATGGAGGCATCGGCAAGTCTTCGGTAACACTTTCCTGCCAATCCAAGGTTCTAAAATCAAGGTGTCACCATTTAGTCAATTACATATGCAGGAAGTGATATAAATATACATACATATATATGTGTGTGTGTGTCTATATATATATATATATATATATATATATATAGAGAGAGAGAGAGAGAGAGAGAGAGAGAGACATACACATATATAAAGAATAGCATAGCAAACTTATACAAGGGTTACAGATTTACAATTCTGTGTGACTATTCAGCAGTTCCTCCCACATTAAGGCTATAAGTTTTTGAAAATATTTTGATTTGCTAGTATGTATCACTTATAACTTAAAATGTGCATATTAACATTTCAAGTGTAAGTATTGTTTACCAGATGAAGCACTGAAGATTTTAGGGAAAATGTACCATGATGGGATATCATATTCATTACATACCTAAAATTATAAAGCAGATACTCCGCAATGTTTTCAATATAGTCAAGACATTATGCTCTCCAGAAGGATAAACACGCGCACACATACTTGAAAAATGATAGAAGGAACACTACCCCAAACTCAATGTTCAAAAGGCACATCTTAATTGAAGTCACATACATGTCTGCTGCTTAAACATGGAATTGTGTTCCACATTCCCAAGTTATAAACTAAAACAAACATAAACCCACTCGTGACAGAGTCTGGGCTCATTCCCAGAATATGAGGATCATATATGACTTCTGAATGTCAATTTGACTCATAATCAAAATTTCAAACTTGATTCCATTCTGAGACAATAATAGATGTTTTACAATATTACACAGAAAAATACTCATGGAGTGTAAAGTTACCCTCAAGCAGTTCCAACAATCCCAAAAGTGCAATAAGAAACGTTCTTCCGATATGTCCAACCTGCACAACCAACAAGAACTTCAGTCATGTACATTTTGGAGAACTTACAAACTAGGAAAAATAAATTATCTAATACAGATAGCATATGATATATGACTGAATATATTTGTAGAAAGGACATCAACATGTAAAATAGATTGACAAATCTAAGTGTAATGGCACAATTTTTAGTGCAAGGACCAAGAATAATTTCCATCTGGAATGTATTACAAAATAATTCTAATTTTAAGACAGACTATTACACATAATGAATTATATACATAAATCTTACCCATTTACACGAAATCTTTCTCTCACATCGATTAGATGAGGGGAGATAAATAGCCCAGTTCTAAAACCACTTTCTCGAAGAATTGCCTCACAGAATGCGCATGTTGAACCCTAAAATGAGATATGTATTAGAAGAGAACAATGATGAGGAACATAATCCTTAATTTGTTATATGCTTATAATCAATTTAAATAAGATAATTACCTTCCCTTTGGTCCCGGCAACATGGATGATTTTAAGATCAGCTATATGTTCCTCCAAGCCTAAAATCTGACAAGCGAAGGTAAACAAGATTTTGTAGTCAGAAATTTCAGCTTTGTGAACTCAATAATATGGTGCAGGATAGAACAATCATGAGATCTATGAAATAGATGTAGTCTTGATAATTGACCAACTACACACAAAAATAAATATTTATATGGAAGCACGGAAACAAGTACAAGATTATGTTTCTTGACAAGTCTTTTATATATTTTCTAGTGAAGAGAGAGTGAAGTTCTATAAATTAGTAACTTATACAATAAAAGGTACAAGTACTGAGCTCTATTTTGCTTCTATGATTTCTTTAACTAAACACTATCATCCCATTCACTAATCAACACAAATATTGAGCTACGTCATAGATAACAGAAGTATAAATTTTTTATGTTTTAAATTATATTTGCAAATGTAAAAGGATAGCTTAATAGGGATGGGGAACCTTTTATATAAAGACGGCCACATGCACACACCACCCGAAATTTGGTATACACAACCTTCGGAGTGCACTTTTGTCTTGTTTGATGTTTTCTATAATTTTCTAGTGATAGATAAATATAATGGAATAGATACTTCTAGTTCCGGAATATTATTTTCATTATAGGTGGCGTAGCAGAAATATGTATATTTGTCACTGTGATAGTCTTACTGTAAGTATGACTAGACTTTATATACCGGTAATGTCTACGGTTGACCTGTAAGTTTTTATTTATTTATTTATTTTTTTTAGTTTAGAATTAATTAAATTTCATTCAAGCAATCTAATGGTGTTACAATTAAATGTACCGCAATGCAACTATAGCATTGGTTCTTACTACTTTGATACTGTCTCACCTCAGATTAATTTTTTAAGATGAATAAGTTGTGAAATTTATACGTTCTTTGATGTTCTGAAGGGCAACATATGCTTTG
>PHNY01140323.1:18988-29599 GCA_003724115.2 Anethum foeniculum
ACTACAATAACAAAACAGTTCATGAGATTAAACAGGCTATCAACCAGATTGCCTTTGTGATCAAGTGTTCATTCATCTCAACACTTTGACAATGATAAGAAGTAATTCATAGAATTGATCGATAGACTAATAACAGGATAAAAAATAGTAGTCCAAGCTCAAGTACTATTTTAGAAAACAGTTATAATCTCGCCTGATACTGCTGGTCAGTATCACAAAGCCGTAAAACGAAATTCAACGAATTATTTATTGGCAATTCATACATGTTTTACCTTAACATACATTGACATCCTCTCCAATTTCTTATATTTACCGCCAGTGCCTGGTGAATGGTGCTTTTCACCACGTTTCTGACTATTAATGAGTGAACTAAGAGCTTCCATTGCTTTTTCATACTCGACAGAAAGTGGCGAATTCTGTAAATGACTTTGAGCAGTTACATTCCTGTCCAATTTCTCCATGGGTTGGGATGACATATTTGTGTCTCCAGGATCTGAAAAGGGCATTGTTAATCAATTTGGATTTTGGTTAAAGAACATTAAAATTTGTCTCTTATCTGATTTGTAATAATTTTTCAAATTTGGCATTCAAAGAATTAATATAGAGAAACAAGAATGGAAACACAATAAGATAAATGTCAACTTACCCAATTCCCAACTCTTCATGTCAGAATGTAAACTCTTGAGTCCAATTGAATCAATAGAATTCAAGCAAGCTGGCAGGCGAGAAACTTTCCATGTTTTTCTTTGAAGAAATAGGGTCTCACTCTGGCGGGAGTGAGTAACAGCAAGTAAATCATGTGTAAGGTTAGTGTTTCTAGCAAACATCGCGTGAGGTTATTCCTGCATGATAGCCAAAACTTAGCAAGAAGAAAATAGATAGTGTGAAAACAAAGTTATCAATTGAATCCTTTTGGTGCCAATAAGGGGTCACAAATACAAAATCTGACCATATCTTGTAAAAAACAGAAGCAGATTAAGGAACCTAGATCAAATAATTAATTAGCTTAAAAGCCAAAGTATTTCAATCCTTGCAAAATGACCATCTACCAAAAAAATCACATTGCAAGCATTATCAACCCCTCAACAACCTAATTAATTTTTTAAAAATAGCACGACGCAACAAGGAAAGCCAATACCTCTGAGCAACTACAACGGAGCAGCAGGCAAAGAACAAGTGGAAATACCATAAATAATATAATTGAGTGGCAATCGATAATGAGCAGAAAACTTAAATTAGTTATGAATATTATTATTATACCATACATAATACACATGACAAACATAGAAGCTGATATGCGTATTATTAAGGTGTGTAAATACGGAGATTAGGGATACCGTTAAAAGGAGGCTGCTACTATTCATAACGAGTGCCCAAAACCCCCTTCATTTCTGCTCGATTCATCCTGTCTCTCTCTCTCTCTCTCTCTCTCTCTCAAAACATGCTAGATAAATCAAGTGAAATTTGATACATCTCTTCTCTTCTCTCCTCTCTCTCTCTCTCTCCCAACGTTGTCCGAATAAGAGAAAAAGGTGATACTGAAGTTAGCAGTAGGCGTTGGTTGGTAGGCGTTGGTTGCGGCCGCTGAATGTTGTCCTAAATTATTCTATTCCTCTCTGCAGTAGTATTTTCATTTCAGCCCCTGGATTTTAGCATCGGTTCTGCTCAAATTAACCTCCATGGGGGGTGGGTTGATAAAAGATACTCCCTCCGTCCCTTGAGTTGTATTGTACATCGGACAGGACTCGGCACGCATTTTAACGCTCATTTATAATATACTTATATAAATAATTTTAAATTTTTTCTTTTTTTAAATAAAAAATATAACACTTGAAGTTTAATTCAGAAAAAGAAAATTTTAAAAATGAATTACGGAAATATACTTTATATTCATCTTAAAATGCGTGTCGAATTTTAAAAAAATTATGTATACTTTATACAATTCAGAAGGACGGAGAGAGTAGTGTGCAGTGTCGCTATCGCACAAGTTCTTTTTTTAAAAAAAACGTTTCTGTTTAAAAACATACTGTATATAGTTTAAATTAATCATAAATTCATAATTTAAGAAAAATATCTTGAATTTCACATTTTTTAAATACATATTGGTTTAACATTTATTATTTGTGATTTGTCATATTGTTGTAATCTTCCAAGTTTCAAGTTCCAATCTGGGTTGTAAAATTTTAATTGTTCGTCTCCAGAATAAGTTTGGTGTACTTGTATCATCACAATTTCTCGTGGCTTATTCTAGACCACAATGAACTTGCTGCGTTTGCTGCAAGACTTCCCTCATTTTTCCACAGTTTAACCAAACATACCATGCCAAAAATAAAAAGTTAAAAACCAAATATAAGTACTAACTGCTCTAGTTATACACATCCAAAACCCAAAAACAAGTCTGCCATAGACCAAAACTGCTGTTGAGTTTGATAGAACAGAAAGAAAAAACCGAAAACCAAAATGTGTTTAGCAGATCGAGTATATCAAAATTTAATTTCAAACCTTTAAGGCATTATAGATATATCTACATATTTGTGATTCTACTTGGCAATCAGTCTTAGTGATTTTCAAGTCCGGAAGTAATCAGAGGGATTCCGCAAACTGGGGAGCGTCAAAGTCCAATTCTTGCTTCATGACACAGTTCATAAACCACTCTGAGCTGAAAGTCCATATCCCTTTGTTCACAGCTACAAGTGCTTCCTTCATCTCCACTTCACTTGCTACATATATAGTTTTTGATGCTTCATTCACTTTATCAATACCATGAATGACCTGTGTGGTTGAGACAAATTCATAAACCAAATCATAAAAAGGGAAGCATCTAGAAATATGCAGAAATAAATTACACTGGTAATGTACTAATTATCTAGTCTGGCGAACTATTACTACTGACATATATCAGCTGATTAACCACCAGAACACATCAAAAAAGAAGACTAACTTAGAAATACCAGAGTATCTTAATGCAAAAATGAATGTTAGAGAATGTTAAGGAACCAGTTACTCTAAAACGTCAAGGTGTTAGAGAATGGCCCTTTCCAGGATCTTATATTATATTCTAACAATGAAATTATGAAACCAAGATCCAATTTCAATGCTACTTCATGGGTTGTGATATCATGTATAGTTTAAATGCATTGCCACTAGCTTACCTTTCCGCCAGCACATGTAGCAATTTTTGATATAGTACTAGCTGGAGGTTGGACATGGTCTGCAATACATATATCATATCCTCGAAACAAAGCTTGGGGATTTGCCATTGCTTTAAGGACTGCAGTTTTTAGCTCAGTTCTATACTTCACTTCGTACTCGTCATCTTTCAGAAGAAAAGACCTTTCATCTGTTTAAAACATTAGAAACTATTTAGTTGAAAACACAAGTCAAAAATTGCATACATTACTTGCATAATTAAAGAAGTCCTAGGAACTTGCCAACAAATCTGCCCTGCCGATAACTTTCTTTCAACCAGCATGCTGATATTACCCAAGCTCTGTATAACACGGCACAAAAGTGAGAAGCATGCATACAGAATAACAACTAATACATTATACATATATTCAGTTTCAACGTGTATGGCTAGCAAAATGAGGTCTGTTTCTATAATATTAACCCACGATCGAAATATAATCATGCTACATCATTGGTAGCACTAAAAACATAGCTAGACTAAGTGCAGATACAAGTATACATACTAACTAAACTAGAGTATCAGAAGGGAACATTGCACCAATAGGTCCTTAATTGCCTACAACTGTTCAGTGAGCAGATATTTAAACAATGTTATCCATGAAGGCCGGGGCCATGCACATGTGCCTTTTCTATGTGCAAAACTGTCTGCTTGATATAATTAAAGTTTATCCTTCAAGAAGCTCATTATTTATACGTGGCACATTTAACTATAGTGACCCATTCTTGTCATTCCCCCGCTCAATGCGCGGATAATTGCATTTGAGTGGGAGGGCAGCAGAACAATCTCACAAATATTTTCATTCCTTTTTAGAAAAGTGTCTGATCATCTTTGATTCAGTAGTATATTTCAATGAAAAAACAGTTATCAGATTCTACAAAGTACACTCAAAATATTTAAGCAGTTGAGATGCACTGATTATGCAAATTAAATTGTCTTTATAGATTATGCAGGAGTCAAAACTTTATATCAATTCAAGATAAACATACCCAGAGCAAAGCGCTCTACAAAAATTCAAAGTTCTCCTCACTTTTCCGGTGATCACATGGGTACCGAGACTTCCATCTGCAGTAACATCCCCACCAAGTTCTTTAATAATCTGCATTTACCGTAACAACATACAAAAGCATATATCATTTAAAATTACATAAGAAATTTCAATCAAAAGGTAACAGCATTAGAAAAGCACCAAACTGACTGCCTCTACATTCCAAAAATAATATGCAAGGATGAGTACATGATACCATCCAACAAAAAACAGATAATATGGACAAAATAACAAATAGTACCAATTTTTACTTGGCATGATTTTGGTTACTCTACAGTTTATGACATAGGGAATGGAAATATATGTGAAGTCCTTTTGGGTTGTTACCATCATTTAGTGTTAAATAAGAAAAATAAATGATGCATGTGGGGGTTCATATGTGAGGCAAGAACACACAATAGGATTCAAAAAGTGAGATGGTGTTCTGTCTTAATATAAGACTTAACAGCTCAATACATAGCAATACAAACCTAACAGCTTCATCATTGAATGGGAATTGGGTTGCAAATATATGTTAAGCCTTAATAAAAAGTTAATTACTTCTTTTCCAAAACAGTTTTGAGTACAATCACAGTACTACTACTTTGAAAGATGCTTAGGGGCTTTCATCTTTGAAATAGATTCAATTTTTCGGAGTACTCAATCTTCTGAAAGTGTAACAATAAGCAGTGCCAATTTTGGGAACTTATGCTTTCTGATTCTCTTAAAGAAGAAATACATTTCTTTTTTGCGGAGATCAAAAAACGTTTAATAAAATTATATATTGAAGTTCAGAAACAAGAAAGTATGATTTTAGCAAACCTTAGTCAAATGGGATTGCTTAGCATCATCAGCAATATTCATGAGCATAATTTTGTATCTTCTTTGTCTTGGTAGGCTCTCCTCTTTGCTGTGATTTTGCAATGCAAAACTATTAATTTCATTATCATCTCCGTTCCCTTCTGAACAACTGTGGCTTAAAGGGCCTTCATTAGCAACATTTGGCAAAGATTTGTTTCTGGAAGATGCTAAAGAACTTCCATCCATAAGACAATCTCTAGAATCTAACTCGCAAGAATTAAGATGACCTCCCTTTACTTTCTTTGAATTTAGTGAGGTATGTGAGGCATCCCATACCCTTCTCTTCTTTGCACCAGAACCAGGAGCAGAACAAGAACAATGCTTTGCGTCAGCATCTGCTTCAGTTTGGTTTAATTCTAGATTAGTAGCAATATTCGCACAGTTCAAATCCTCTAGTGGAGCTATGTCACTGCAACCTGCATCTGATCATAAGCACATAAGAGGTTAAACTTTAAAGCTCAGGTGAAGTTACCTGCAAAAGCAGACACTAACAACATTCTAAATGAATTAAGGAGGATAAAACTGAAGGATGACTATCAACTCTTATCAAATATTGAATTCCTTTACAAGGATGGAATTGGAACAATATAATTTCATGATGAGAAACATTTTCCAAACAATTAAGCACTTATGACAAATTCTATACAAATTTAGTATTCAACATATAAAAGAACAGAAACATGTTTTGTAAGCAGAAGAGGCAATCTGAAACAGGCAGGCAGATAAAATACATACTGTAAAATATGTCATTGCCACTTGTCTATAAAGAAATATACTCTGTTCATCCTAAAAAGGACCATCTGTCTGATTTTGATAGTTGGGCCTAGAGTTACGTCTTATATAGTCATCTGTTTGTGTGAGTAGATAGAGAAAAAATATAATATACCTGAGATCAATATTTTTGGCTGGAGGTGTACAGAGACAGAAGTCATCGAAATTAAGTTGTTACGAGGATCCTGGACTTTTGTCATGCCTCCTAGCTCTTGAAATTGACAATTATCAAGTGGGGAAGACCAAGTTAATAGCTTTGGCGGGGATGAATGATGTAAAGATTCTGTAGAGTTGGCTGACTCTATGATAATATGAGAAATCATGAGGGTTGAACCACCAGGGAAGCATAATGCTCTACGAACATCAGCCCTAACAGGTAGTCTCCGAGCTCTACCTTTGGTGTTCACCTCTCCAACTGGTACAAATCCCTGCAGATATGGATTTACATTACAAATTTAGACCAAATCTACGGAAAACAGCAATAGATATTATTAATATATCAAAGCTTATGGAAATACTACCCAGATCACACCTAGCTGTGTCAAATTTTAACAGAGTAAACATGACAAGGATATGGTAATTTGCAAAACATAGATTAAAACCCAAACTTACCATGTGTGACATATCTCAGCTACAAAAATTATCCGTTAAATAATTAATACTCCATGTAAAATAATACTAGTATTAATTTACATGAAGCCAACAGAATGGCTATATCAATACTTCTAAACCTGGAGTATTCAAGTCTGGTTGTCTGTATCAAGTATACTTGCCTGTTTAAGCCAAAATCCTTTGGATTCTTCATCTCCCCAACAATATATAGTGCGGACACCAACACTCTGCAGCCTCCTTTTCAGTTCCATGTACATAAGACGGCCAACCCCCTATGAACAATGAAATTTCAATTAATGCCCATGGTCATATAAGAATATATTTTTATTATATAATCTGAATTTTTTAAAAATTGAAAAGAAGTAGCCAATTTTCAAAAAAAAAAAAAAAAAAGAAGTAGCCATCATGCGGGGTTGCATGC
Source organism: Anethum foeniculum (assembly GCA_003724115.2). Taxonomy (NCBI): domain Eukaryota; kingdom Viridiplantae; phylum Streptophyta; class Magnoliopsida; order Apiales; family Apiaceae; genus Anethum; species Anethum foeniculum. The sequence continues at coordinate 25,868 of PHNY01140323.1, forward strand.
AATAAAGACTTTGTCTCAAGGCCTGCTACAATGGATGAAAACAAGGGGCGTGGATTTTCATCTCTTAGTGCCCAACAACATTGCCTTTTATGATTTATAATAATAAACACAGTAAGAAATCTATTTTAAGCAGTGCAATAAACTCATAAAGTGATCAGATGCTAAGCAGCTGGTACCAAAAAAATTTAAGTGAACAGAAAAGGCATAGAAAAGCAGAATAGAACTACATAAGATAAAAATTTGATTATAACCAAAAAACCTTGTGTTGGTTGATTGAGCGAACAGCAGCAAGAGGAATTTCAGCATACAGTGAATCAGCAGGAATTATTTGATAAGTGACTGCAGAAATAATCTGTGAAGGAAAAAAAAAACAAAATTAAGGGGATCGTAAGGGGATGACAGTTCACACTTTTCCAAATAAGTATATACTAATTATATAATACAGATAAGAATATCAAAAACTGAAGAAAAATAAAGGAAGAGCTACAGTTTAAAAAAATAAAATAAAAAATCCCATCAGCTATAGTTTTAAAAAAAGAACTACAGTTTTCATTTTATCAGTTTCAACCTGATATAGAAAATAGCTAACTTAAGCTGTAGACCGTAAATATAATGTTTCAAACAAGTGTACCTCTCCAAATCGTTCCTCGGAAGATGATTTCACAAGTAAAGTGCAAAATTTCCTGCAGATAAAAAGACAAAACATAGTAAACTTAACATGTAGATTAGACAATGATAATACCTTTGCATGCAAAACACGAAAAAACATTGCACATTAGTTGTACAACTTGGTTTACAGAATTTACTCAGCAAATGAAAAAGGAAAAAGAATATAAATTCATTAAAATTTAGAGTACAAAATGGCGGAAGATATGCAAAATATANCCCGTTTGACACGCATTTTTGAAGAAATGTAGATTTCTTCCCGGTATTTGCAGCATAACTCATTGCAGGCAGTTCTTTCGTATATATGTTCAACACATCCTACAACAACAACAATATTTAATCCACATCCCATAACAGCTAGACATCAAGTCTCATTTGGCAGCNTACCCGTTTGACACGCATTTTTGAAGAAATGTAGATTTTTTCCCAGTATTTGCAGCATAACTCATTGCAGGCAGTTCTTTCGTATATATGTTCAACACATCCTACAACAACAACAATATTTAATCCACATCCCATAACAGCTAGACATCAAGTCTCATTTGGCAGCNGCAACAAAGACAAAGATAAACATAATAGATATGCACATAAAAGCCGAAAAATTAACCTGAAGCATAGACTTGGATTCAGTGTCATCGTCTTTGGGATTAACAACAACAAAACAGTAATCACCTGATCAAATTATAAAAAAATATATATAGAAATAAGTGTAACACATAAGCAAAATCCAATCCAAATAATGAGATAATTATCATACCTTTTCCTTGATAACTACGAAGACGAGTATCGTCGACATCTTGCTTATTCGCATCCTCATCGACTAAATCAAATCATACAATTTCAAAATCAAATTCACACACACACAAACAAACACAGAATGAGAAATAGAAATGATAAAAGTAAGTAACAAAGTACCAGTAATATTGATTTTATTGTATTTAGATATAGAAATCTGGAGAGAGTTTCGATTGGATTCNTCAACAAAGACAAAGATAAACATAGAAGCTATGCACCTAAAAGCCGAAAAATTAACCTGAAGCATAGACTTGGATTCAGTGTCATCGTCTTTGGGATTAACAACAACAAAACAGTAATCACCTGATCAAATTACAAAAAAATATATATATATAGAAATAAGTGTAACACATAAGCAAAATCCAATCCAAATAATGAGATAATTATCATACCTTTTCCTTCATAACTACGAAGACGAGTATCGTCGACATCTTGCTTATTCGCATCCTCATCGACTAAATCAAATCATACAATTTCAAAATCAAATTCACACACACAAACAAACACAGAATGAGAAATAGAAATGATAAAAGTAAGTAACAAAGTACCAGTAATATTGATTTTATTGTATTTAGATATAGAAATCTGGAGAGAGTTTCGATTGGATTCNATAAGTATAGTTTCGAGCTTCAACACTCACTTGACAATTACCTGCAAAATTTAAAAACAATTAAGTAGTGAATAATAGTAAAAAGTAAATACACATTGTTGATGATGATAGAAATTAGGGTTTTACCGATTGGGATTGTTGGTGGGGGCATTGTGTATTTTTGTTTGCTTGGATTGTTCTGGAAAATGGTGTAATTCATTCCCAAATATGTACTTGTAATTTTATTTATAAGCAAGGGGCGGCAAATTGAGTGTGGCGCTAATCATTAAATTTTCAAATTTATTTTCATTTTGGCCTTCTCCAATTGGGCGGTAATGTACGGAGAAAATTACGTTTTTAATTACGAAATTCTTGGATTTTTCTTATAATTATCGATTTCAGTGATATAGTTTAGAAATTTTTTAAAGTAGTATGATTTTTTCTAATTTGTTAGTGTAAAAATTATCATTTTAAAAAAAATTGCAAATATATATTTTTTAAATTTTCATTTGCAAAAATACGATTTTTCATATTTTTATTTACAAAAATACGATTTTTCTGCAAATCGATGCAACCTAGACGGGTCTGCGACACCATGCAACCAAAATCAATCTTAAATGCAACCAAAAAACTCAATGCAACTAGTTGCATATCTAGTTGATTTTGGTTGCACTGTATTTTTGCAAAAATTTTTAAAAAATAGTAAAATTGCAAAAAAAACACTTAGAAAAAATAGTTTTTTTATAATTTCTCTTTTATTTTTTATTTTTCAGATATAACTTTTTTTTTCAAAAATATGATTTTGCAGTTATATGCGAAAAATTAAAAAATATATTGGTAATTTCTCCAAAAGTTTGATCAAACATTAGCTATAAAAATCAACAAATTTACCAATTAATCACCGGTCATTAGGCACTTGGAGGGGGTGAATGTGTGTTATGACTAACTAAACTAAATTTTTAATGAATTACTGAATATTTAACCATACTCGAGACAACTATATGTTAAGATTAAATTTATGTTTGTCAACGAGCTGACAATCGATATAAAATGCAAAAAATAAAAAACAGCAGACACTCACAAAATTTTAGCCGGGTTCGATCATAACCTTAATGGCCTGCGTCTGGTTTATTACTAACTTAGTAAAAGATGATAGTGAAATAATATTATTACAATATTAAATAATATATGTCCCTTTTCTCCCTTGTCACTTAAATTAATGCTCTGTAAAATTTATACTAACCCAAGAATAATCTTATCTAAAAAAAAAAATTATGAACCCTTGTTTCTCAAACTCAACTATTCGACAACAAAATACGTACACTCTTAACAATACAATTCGAATAGAAAAATTACAATTCAAACTATAAACTCGATATAAGTATACGCGTAATACGATCAATCCCAAATCCTAATATTCTTTCTTCTCTCTCTATCTTGAAGAAGCCGCCTCTATTATCTGAGGGGTTTCCATCGGCTTTTACCAGTGGAAAACCTCAATCTTTTCTTCTTGACAGTAGTTTTAATTCATCTCGTTTTTTATTCAATAAGTTCCCAATTAATTTGGGTTTTGTTTGGTCTCTCCTTGTGTGAGAGTTTGGTTTTTATTTAAATCTTTGGTGTTCATCATGTCCGGGATTCTAGATCTGCAGGATTTTCATGGTGTTGATTCAGTGATAAGG
>PHNY01140340.1:9235-19634 GCA_003724115.2 Anethum foeniculum
GAATTGAATACCTCCCTAGGGTTCTAGCCTAGGGATGGGTAAACAAGAAATTAAAGAGCAACTAATCTATTCCACCCTAGGGTTCTAGCCTAGGGATGTATTTACAAAATGAAAGAAAACTAAAACAAGAAAATAAAATTGAAACTAAGATAGTCCAACCTAGGGTCCTAGCCTAGGGGGTGTGAATTACAAGTAAAGGGGAGGGGTCTATTTATAGGGAAAAAATAGGGTTTTAGGGTGGCTTGGCTAAATCTTAGCCATACATTTGTTGTTGTGTTGTTTTAATCATGGCCTTCCATTTCGACCAAGCCTTTTCCAAGAAGCTTCCTTTTTTCCCTTTTCTTTTCTCTTTTTCTTTTTACTTTTTTTGCTCTTTCCTCTTTTGCCCTTACTTGCTTTTCTCCCATTTTATTATTTCTTTATTTCTTCAATATGTACAAAATTCCTACAAAAGCAAACAATTAATTTATTAAATACGAGAATAGCAAATAATAAGCATGGAAAAATGTAAGAATTATGAGAATATTAGTTCCTGGTGTCGGAACCTGGTCAAAATACAATCAACTCTTCTTCAAAATTTAATTTGCGACAATAAAAGCCTCCATCTCACTTAAGGTTTACATTGATACTCTTTATTGCATCTTTCACCATGTATCCACGTTGATTTGTGCATTTGACCATTTATTCATGTATTTGCATAGTTGTTCTTATATGTAGATTGAAAGTTCAATACTTTTACCTTTAGATTTTGGTGATTTGTCAAAATAAAAGTGAGAATTAAATTAGATTCCCCAGTCACTTAGAATCCTCCCTTAGGGTTTCTTGTGTGGCACAAAATCAAGTCGAATTAAGACATTTTGGAAAAACTGCTTTGAAAAAAATTTCTAACACACCATATTAGATATGACTTAGGATAGAAGTATTAAAGTGATGATATATTCTATACTTGGTTATTTTTGTTAAACAAACTTAGGAAAATGTCTAAATGCACGAAAGATGAGAATTTCCAAACACCGCTTTTACGAGCCAAAACTGATTCGATTTATTTAAAAGAGTGTCAACCTTAAATGTTTTAATCTCAATTATATTGAATATATTTATGATATATTTATATTCAATTTATCTTGCCAAAAGCCATGTCAAAAGACCAAAAATAGATTTTATTTCGAATATCAGTAAATCCTTATATATCCAGATTAAATCATTTTTGACTCAAATATAATTATTCCTCGGACCTCATAGTCATTATTTTATAAGGAATATTATGTTTGAGTATATGTCAAGTCAAAACTATTTTCTAACTCGTCGGTAAAGAAAAATGCATTTTTCGGTCGCCCGGGAAGGCTATTTTAACATCCGAAAATCCGACATAATACTTCCAGATATATTTTAGACTTGAAACTTGGGATTTGTTCTTCGTATCTTTCCTTCTATCAGATATATCTATTTCGTGATTTTAGCATGAATTTTTTCGGTACCCTTAAATTGATACGTAATTGATTTATCGATCGCTGAAAAGTCATAAATGGTCAAATCGTTTCAAGGTGAAAATTTGACCATGATCCTCTGGGTCCATTTCTAGAGGATTCCCATGGTTTCATAATTTTTGAATGATTTTTTGATTTTCGTTGAAAAACGCGTTTTTAGTCGTCGAGAAACGAACGTTACAATTTTTATTCGTCCAAATTGATGACGGAACGTCTATAAGGCTCCTATGTCATCAACTCCTTATTCCCAGAAGTTGTTAAGGTGTGTGGATGAGTTTAAATCTCACTTAACAACCTAGTAGCCTATTAGCTTTAAAATAAAGCAAAAATGCTTATATTTTGGCTATAAAAAGGCACCTAACCATCCTCATTTGCTAAGCCCTTGGTGAGCCAAATACATGATGGAGAAACCACTCTTGAAACATTCTATCTACCGCCTCTAAATGTCCATACACGTTTCTTAATTTTAAGCCCTTGTTCTTTCATGTTTTATTCATGATTTTGGCTTGTATTCTTCACCATTTCACCACCAAAACACACACCATTCTGCCCCTTGTCTAGGCAGCCTCCTTGTTCATTTTTGACAGAATTTTTGAGTCTTTTTAAGCCTTAAAAAGTCAGTACCCTTAAGCCCCCTTTCCGGCCCCTTGTTTGTGACTTTTATGTCGACTAGTTTTGTGTGTTTCAGCTTCGAATCTAACTCGTATCTCTTGTAATCCACTCGTTTATTCGAGGGACTTGAGCATTTGTAAGGTCAAGAGTCATAAGTTAGTTATTTTAACTTTTATCTTGTATATTTGTGCTTATACTTTCTCGATCTATCTTTTTACATACTTGGTTCAAGTTTCATTTGTTTTGGCATAAAACGTACTTGTTCTTGATTTATTCGTGTAGTACGTTTTGGAGCCTTCGTGGGAACTTAAGAAGAGTTAGTAGCTTGAATCTACAATCATACAAGTCCTTACACTCAAGGTAAGAAGCTTGAAGTGTTAAAGACAACTAAACTATTTTCGATTTAAAACCAACGTCCCTAAACTCGAGTTACATACTCGGCCGAATACAAGCTTAAGTGTATCGAATCTCTTAGCTTGTTTATACTCCCTTCGTCCCACTCATTTTGTCACCAATCAGATTTCCACGTTTTATTCAATCATATTAAATAAGCAAAAAGTTACCAAAAATGTATTATTTTTCAACTAAGTTAACATAATTAACATTAAAATTATCATATTAGCTAAATGTGGACAATAGTTTTGGGTCGGAAAAAATAGGAAATGAGGTCAAATTGAGTGGGACGGAGGGAGTATCATTTAACAAGTTCACTTAGCTAGCTATAGTCTTGTGTTATTAAGTCTTTGACTCCCTTTTGAACCTATTTTTTGAAAGGACTTAAAGAAACAAGATAGAAAAGCATTCGGTTTTTATATACTTGGTCGAACAATAGGAACTCTTGCCTTGGTCGGATTTTTTGCCTGTCTTAATCTATTTACCAAGGGCATTCGGTACCTTGTAGTCTTGGATACTTGAGTCCTTAAACTCACATTTGATTTTATGTTTGAAAAGGACTTGAAAAACAAGACTAGACTAACTTTTTGTTGAAGGAACAAGTTAGAAGATCCATTCGGCATTTCTTATATTCTGCCGAATAGTTTTAAAATTTTGTACATTCAAGTTTAAATACTTGTCTTGCTTACTTGTGTGTAAAGAGTCCCTCTTGTGTGACTCATCTCTTAAATTTTATATATTTTACGCACTACTTTAACGCATATTAGCATGCGCGAACGCTAATTAGTTTAACACATATTAGTGTCCTTATTATATATCTATCAAATATATTTGCTTGTGTGTTTGTAGATTGTATTCTTTTCTTTGCAGTGAGGTGAAGTGAAGTGAGGTGATCCTTGTTCTAAGACCCAAGTCTTAGATGTAGTAGCCTTTGCACCGTAAGGAAGATGAAAGATCCGAGACCTAAAGACCTAAGATCCGAGATCGGAAAAGATGAAGAAGTACAAGTCTACCAAGGAGTGGGCAAGTGCTTGAGGAAGTGACTAGGTGTTACGTTCCAAGATAGTTCTTGTATTTTCTGTTAGGTCCAAAGGTCAAATACAGAGGGGGTGAATGTATTTGTGTTCATTTTTTGAAACTTAAAGCATCGAAATATAAAACTTAAAATGAAATACACAAACACACAGAGATCCGGGGTTAAATTCTGTATTAAGAAAATAAACCTCGAAGTTTTCTTACACCTTTGAATAATGAAAGATTCAAAGTATCAATAAGAAATAACCAATACAAGATAAGCTATCAAAATAATGGTTAGTTTCTATCACTCTAAAAAGCCATAGCTCTTATCAAATGATTAAACAATACAATCAAAGAAGCTATAACAATGAGCATAACAGTGTGTAAGACTTTAAATTGTGAGAATAAAATTGGGCAGCACTTCTCCTTGTAATTCCTTAAAAGAATCGAATGATTTAATCCAAGAAAAGAATTCTGCAGAGCTTCGGTTTAATTCTCGAGAAGTCACCCTCAATTCTAATATGATTTGATTGTTATATAAGGTAGGTATCTTGGAGAGAGGGAAAAGAAATGTGGCAAGTTGTAGTCCAAGTAAATAAAATCAACATCTAGCATATGTACTATTTGTGGCGCCTGTATTCACCTCTGTAGCTTTGCACTTGAATAATCATTAACCAAAAAATGTAGTGGCGCCTAGAGGAAGTTTATTTCACTTAGAATCTTCAAGGTAGCATGGAAATGGTGAGTATAATGAAGTTGTGGCGCTTAGAACACTTTCCATGAGGTTTTGGCTTAATTTCTGCAAGTAGAAGAGCAAGTGGCACCTAGAGACAAGCTTATGACTTAGTTACTTCACCAAGATCATCATGGTTGCGCCTACAAGCAACAAGACTCAATAAGTGGCGCCTAGGAATGATTGTGCTAGCTTGGTGGCGCCTAGAGCACTAAAGAATGCCACTTTGACTTAGTTTTTGAAGCACCATATGCAAGTGGCGCCTATTAGCATCTTGAACACCATTTTAACTTAGTTCCTAGAGCTACCATATAGAGGTGGCGCCTAGAGTTTCCATGTATAGCCTTTGTGGCGCCTAGATCACCTTGTATAAGTCATTTGACTTAGTTTCTATTCTCTTACAAGCAAGTGGCGCCTAGAAGTAAAAGATAGAATCAATGTGGCACCTAGATTCCTTCATGACTTAGACTTTGGAGCACTCAACAAGTAAGTGGCGCCTACTATGCATAGTAGAGACTTCTCTACTTAGTTTCTAGAGGCCTGCTTAGTTGTACCTTCTTCATGTCTTCTCTTCGAGTCTCTCCGTATAAACCAAATGACATACTTTTTAGATACAAATTCTCACTTAACAATTATTCGAATATTAATACTTAGTTTTCCCTTCACGGATCACTAACGCCTAGTGCAATTGGTCTGGTTCACAGACGACTAGTTCCATTCTCAGGCCTTTGTTTATGAACTCTACATACCGTTGTTAAGTCTTTTACCATGAATGATCAACTTCACTTAGAATCCTTGAGGTCTTCACACTAATCCCTATAACTACGTCGAATGCCTTCAACCTTATTACTCCGTTGCCTGAACATATTAATGAACTTCATACGGTATTCTTTTGACGACTTCTTCACTGCAGCTACCAAGATCATTATGTATATACCATATCTTCAATCTATACTTATTCTTAGTGAAACATAGTATTATTTCCAAGTCCTTGTTCTATGTTGAGTTATGCAAACCAGCATTGTTGAGATAATATATCCAGTTTCAATCTTGCTCAACGTTTTGTTTGTTGCTATTTATTTTTTAGGAGGTTGCATCACTGTAATGCTCCAAGATAAATTAAATAATGGTTAGGTGTAAATACTTCTCCGCCTACTATAAAGGAGTTTCTTTGTAGTAGAGAAAATCTCGAGTCCGGGGAGGAGTAGGGGTGAGTGGACTTCTAGATTGAGTTAGCCATCGTGAACCAGGATAAAATCAATCGTGTCTACTATCTTCTTTTCATCTCTTTACTTTCTGCACTTACTTGTTTACAAGTAAACAAAGTTAAAGAAGTGAGTTTTTTCAAAAAGTCAAGCTCTAACTTTTAAAAAGGTGATAAGCTATTCAACCCTGCCCCTTCTAGCTTATCGAACCCACTCACGAGACTTATCATAGATATACACGTATATCTATGATCACTTTGAAATTCCATTAACATGCACACATATTTGACCGTGTTTTTGTGATTTTACCCGAAGATTATGGGTTCATTTGTGAAATCCGAACTCTATTTTCTGGATAGTTAAGATTTGTGGATGAGTGATAAATCTAAACGCCAAATAAATAATCTCATTTAGTAAACTAAAATTATGAATGATGGTATTTATGTATTTGACCATATTAAAATATTAATTAATAATATTTAATAAAAAAGTTATACTAACTAAACATACTATTTAATTAATAATAATTTAATAAAAATTTGAAACTAAATTATTACATATTTTCTTAACATAATGACACCATTACACAAGTAATCTTGTAAAGAAAACTTAAATATTATACATGTTTATACATGCAACAACAGAAATTATATCTTTTTACTAATAATAAATACAGGCTCTGATTCTCTAAAAAAATGCAAGCTTTAAAATGATTCGAGGAAAAATAGAATTAACATAGACAAACACAGTGATTCGTTCAATTTTTAGATTTTTAGGGTGTGTTCCACGAGGAGTTTTAAGGAGTCGTCCAAATTTAAAAAAACAAGCCAAAATATCTAAACATCAAAATTAGGAATCATTCAGTTCATGGGGTCTCATTCACCCGTTAACAATGACCTCTATGACTCTAATCTTGAAGATTGGATCGAATCTGCACCGTCTCAATCCCAAATTTCTAAACAACCAGTAGACCTAGATAGAAAAAATGCTAATGTTTTCGAAAACTGCCAACAGAATTCCTAATTACTTTCGAAATTAACATTTCTCTCTACTTAATTTTAAAAACTCCATTATTTCTTATCCTAGATTCCCAGAGTGGTACTACCTCCACAACACATTTTGTTGGCAGTTTGCGCATTAATACATCTATTCTTCAAGGAAATATGCAATTGGTATAAAATTGTCGCAATTCAACTATCTCCCAACAGTTATAAGTTGGCCATTGCCCTATATATGTTGTACAAGGATGAAAAGTTTGGAGTACGAATTTACTTACTTCTTCAGCATTTACTTTGTGGTCCGGAGGTAATGCATTTACTTTGTGGTCTGGAGGTAATAGGGATGGCAAAATTTGTCGAACCGACGGATATCCAACCGAACCGATCCGAAAGGTTCTTACCGAACCCAATTTTTACGGTTTGGTTTTTATTTTTAAAATCGAACGAATTTGGTTCAGGTTGATTTTTAGGCCAACTGAAACAAAACCCGACCCGAATACCCAAAATCCGAATGAACCCGATATATCATATTTAATATACTGTCATTATAAATTTACATAATACATTTATATAACTGAGAAATGATCATATGACTTAACTGAATTGAGTAATTAAATATAAAATAGTTTGAATAGAGAGTTGGTTAAATACTTGATAAAATGATCTACTGACTTGAAATGAAACAAGAAAGATAATCGACTAAAATAATTAAGTATGACTAATAAGCAACAGAGTATTAAAATAATTAAGCATGACTAATAAGTAAGTGAGCATTACTAAAGTAATTGATATAATTGCTAAATTTAATCATACGTATATTATGTTTACAACAATTTGCGGATAATTTAATTTTTGAATAAAAGACTTGTTAAATGAATTTCTTTTTTAGATATTTATTTTGGTATTTTGTATATAGGTTTCGGGTTTCGGTTCAAGCTTAAACCAAACCGAAAACCGGCTTTTTGGGATTGGTTTTCAATTTTTAGATTTCATTCAGTTCGATTCGGGTTTGGTTTTGATAAAAAAATATTTGGTGCGGTATTAATTTTTGTCAAACCCGAACCGACCCATTGTCATCCCTAGGAGGCTAACACATGAAAAAAGACTTCACAGAAGGGAAAGTGAGGCACATTAGGGGTTGAAAGAACCTTATTTTTATGTTACCAAAAGATTGGAGAGGATATATTTATTTGCTACTAGTGCATATAGATACAATGGATTGGTAGTTGATACGACTCATTTGCTGATAATTATTTTTCAAATGTATAGCATTCCAAACTCTTGAAATTGGTTTATAATCCAATCCATCCAGGTGATAAATTCCTTCCCAAAGTACTGTTGTGATATTGTATGGACCTTGTCAATTAGCCCCATACACACCATGAGTTCCAACATTCGTATTTGGCATGATTTCTCAGAGAACAAAATCACCTGCCATGAAAGGATGAGTCTTTACCTAGCTGTTATAAAACGTTGCCACCGTTTGCTAATAAACTGCAATGCTAACTCAGAATTTGCCCGTTCTTCTTGAAACATATCAAGATACAACCGCTGGTTTACCTGATTAGCCTCTATGTCAAGGTTGTCACGCCAAAAAGAACCTGCATCATCAATCCACTGCAAGCGTAGCTTCACATCTGTAATTTTCCTTTAAGGCAATTTTCCAGTTGTTGTCCTCGAAATAGTATCGTAAGATGAAATTACGATAGGTAACTCTTCTGGCCAGCTTCCTTGCTTTCTTCCGACTTTGCCTTGAGTTTATGGATTATGATTACGTTATTTTTAGATTTGGATTACCCAAAAATATCATATCTGATCTGAAACTGACGAATTTGGATCAGGATTTCGAGTTTGGATTTATTTTTAAAACCTGAAAATATTTGAATTTGGATTTTACAAAACCCAGCCAAACCGACACGCTACAGATGAAGCCGCATACATCTGCGCTCTGACAGAATAGAACAATGTATCAGCATAGAACCCAATTCAGTTAAAGATAGAACGGAAATTACATAAATTATTTTTAATAGTTTTTAATTCAACACAATTGCAAAGTGAAGAATCGATATGACAAATAGCAGTTCTAGGGAAAAAAAAAAAAAACTTTCTAGGAGCGAGGCTAATAAGCTTCATAAGTGCACTGCAGATTTACTACCTGCAAAATTTTCTTGTCAAGTAAAATGAAGGAGGGCACTATCAAACTATCAATAAAAATGTCATACTACAAATCAACAAACTTCTACTGTATTCCATGGAACTGATGAAATGTAATTGAGGCTACATTGAGTTCAAATCACTATAAAATGTTCTAAAATATTCTCTAATCTTTGATGCTGATCGTAAAATCAATTTGCCTATCTAATACATATCTTAGATGGATTTTCAATTGCCAAACCGAGACTAAATGACCCATGAACATATGGCTTTCCTCTGTCCTTCAATAAGCCGCAATTAGATGAAATCATCACTTTTTATATCCTCGCGAATTTACAAACAAAAAGCAATTCCCATTGATAATAATCTTACAGTTGGTAAGTTTTACTTGATATCAGTCCAGGTAGAAAAGAGTAACAATCTTCCTAAGATTTTTTGCTTCTTGACATGTTTCCATAAGTAACCTACTATCATGGAAAGCGAAACATATGACTTGCTGCACATGAGATATGATATCCATGTTACACAACCTGCAATTTCCAGAACAATGAACAACTCATTAATTTAAATATAGTATAGACTCTAAGATTGCTAAATTTATTAATGATGGATAAAGGCATTGAAAGCCAAAGAGTCGCAGGCCATTAAAACTAGTTAAATTTGCATTAGTACGTCCTACGCAGGCAGCCTCACCAAGACAAAACCAAATGGAATGAACACGGTAATCCTGAGAAAAACTTTGCCATTTTACCTTGCATAAAGTCTATATGCATGGAGAATCGGGCAAGATACTTCAGATGGAGAATTTAATTTTGAACAGTCTTCCTATTTTAATAGCGTATAAAAAGATAAAAATGAATTACTTTTATTTTTTCAGTCTCAAGTGAAATGCACAATATATGCAGGACTCCCGTGGGTGTAGTCAAAGCTTAGCATGTAACTTATCTCTTTAAAATTTTCACTACAATAGTGCCAAAAAGAATGGAAAGTAAGAGGACCTAAGTACTGGGAAAATGACTTGTAACTGTAAAGTTACAGGTTTCTACCCCGTGGATTATGAAAAACTGATATAATAGAAGTGACAAAGATTTATTACATATAAGTGTTTTTCTCATAATAGATACATAGGAGAACATACATGCCAACTACTATTATATTTTCCACAACACCGATCCTTATATGTGTGTGTTACTATAAGTTTGGATTTATGGAGTTTGTAATATAAATATATATCATAAGAGAATATCACGACGTAATCTAGCAGATAACCTTGATCTATACCAAATCTCTTTATAGAACCCTGGTATCCAGATTTGAGCAAATTTGAGTATTGTTATTGATAGATGATACCTTTTGACGTGAAATACAATGTATTTTTCCAGAAATACAATCACTTAGTATCGGGTTGACAACTTATCAAAAAAAAAATGGTTGAGTAGGAAAAAACAACATTTAAACTATGCCTAACTTGCATGCAGGTCATTGAACTCAAAAAACTTGCAGTCAACTAATTGAACTAATATATGTATTTATAACCTTCCTTTATGTCAAACTTGTTGGGTTTATCCCACATTGATGTTGTAACATGCCAATTGCTGATTAATAATTCAGCATGTTAGCTCTTTGAGAACTTTTCAGAGATCGCCCAAAAACAAACACGTGCGGGCTTGACACAAAGCGGAAAAGATAATACCATTGTTGAGTTGATGTGCACTTAATAGGCCAAACAAGTGGTTTCAGGTTGAAACGAACTCTTGTCGGACTCCTAAAATGGGCCTGGAAAGAGTCATGTGTATGCCC